>VWPU01012761.1:0-175089 GCA_013398955.1 Callaeas wilsoni | reverse complement strand
GGAAGAAAGGAAGGAAGGAAGGAAGGAAGGAAGGAAGGAAGGAAGGAAGGAAGGAACAGAAAAAGCCTTCCCTCTTCAACATCATCAAACAAATGTTCTCCTTCATCTTCCCATTCTTCCTCAAATTCCCTCTGATGACCTTTCACATAGCATATGCAGAGAACACCCTTCCGTCTCCCTTCCATCTTTAAACTCTTACAGACTCATCCTCCCATGCCTCTTCCAGGTCTTTCCTGATACCTTAAACTACTATATTTGCCAACATGGCATGGTCAAGGCTGCCCAACTCCAGGATCTCCAGTGAGCTTCACATTCTTGTTCTCACCTTGGTGAGCCTTCAGCATATTCGATATTTCCTCTGTGTATGCTTTGATGGCTCTGGGCTCTTCTGCAGCTCCTCTCATCTCTCTGAACGAACCTTTATGTTGGACTTTGATTATCTCATTCATCCTCCTGCAGCCTTTGTCCCTCTGTTTTCCAACTTGACTTCTTCAATGTAATCTAAACAAAAAATTCTAAGTTCTTTGGAGCAGGACTTCTTTGGACAAATCTTGAGCCACTGTGGCATAATTTTGATGAAACATCTATTGTGGACACACACCAAGCAACACTCCGCAAAGGCACCAAGGACCAGAATTGCTGTGTGTGCTCTGACTGGGACTTTGTTCCCTGCTTTCTGAGATCTGGCTTCATGTTACAAAGACAATGCAACCCACATCATGTGAGCAATGTGACTAGACTCCTCATTGCCTGTCTAATAAAGCAGGACAACCCTTTATGACTCTGCAGGCACTTCAGTCACACCCAGGACCTCTTAAGATGGCACATGAGCTAAAAAACATACACAGAATGGTTCTCTCTGTACTGGACAATGAAGGCAAGGCCAGCTGACCCAAATGACCTAAAGGTAGATCTCTTAGCCTCCAAAACTAGCAATTTTTAAACTACTCTTTATGAATAGCTAGGGCTAATACAGACAGGCTAACTGCTGTGATCAGAGATGCTCCCTGGCCCATTTCATTTCCTAGGAGAGGTACAGCCAGGCATGCTCTTCCCCACCTCCCCATAGCAGACTTGCATTCTCATGTGTTCTAACTCCCTCTCATCTTCATGCTTTTGTCTCCAAACCATTTTATCTTCACGTGAATGATCCTGTTTTCCATTGTACATCTTCTCCCAAGTGGTATTCTCCTGTTTCCATTTACCAGGCCTCTACTATCCTCTAATTTGGCATTTCTTCAAGAATGTTTATGGCACTGCTCCAAGCATAGTCTCTAGCATGCTCTCCTGCCTGGTGCACAGGCATACACATGGGCACAGATGCCAGCATTTGTGAGAAGCTCTGTGGGAATGTGGAAAAGGTGCAAGCTCTGAAGGTTTGGAGAAGGCCTGCACACTACAAGCTTTTCTGGTCAACAGCTTCATCTTTGTTTATTGAAAACTCAAAGCTCTTTCTGATGCTGTTCTGTTGCAGGGATGAGCCTTACCCTCGGGCATGATCTGCTTTTAAATTTCCAGCTGTACGTGAAGGTGGCTGGCCCAGCAGTCAGCGCTCTCACAGAGACAGCCGTGCCCTTGGTGCACGCGTCATGCCGATGCTTCAGTGACACAACTGTGAGCCTCTGTCACTGGTGGGTCCCAGTGAACCCATCACACAGCCCTGCAAACCAGGCACGACCTTCACACTGACCTCCTCTGCTCCACATAGCAATGAGGCACTACCCTTCAGAGCAGCTTAGCATCAAATGGATAAACCAGACCTGAGTTTTAAGGGCTTCCTTGCAAAAGGGAATTTCACATTTCATCTGCTACAGACAAAATAAAGTGCTAGAGCCCCAGGCAGTCTGCAGTGGCTCCCCACAAGCCACAGAATATGTCACCAGGCCCAGGCAGTATGTCTCACACGGTGCTCTCCTGGCTGCAAGACCTGCTGCTTCCCCTTGCAGTGGCAGTGGCACTGTGATTCATAGCAGTTTATTCAAGGTGTTCAATTAAAACTCCACAACACCCAGACAGATTGGGCCTTTTCTAAATGATTTGTTATTCCAACCAAAAACACCGGACAAGACACAGTATCTAAAGGTGATTGTTAGAAGAATATGTATGTCCTTACAGAGTTTAATTTCTCTGTAATAAAAAAGACAGGGCACAGTGAAAAAGAAGGCTGACATTTTAATTTTATGTATCTACCATAATCCAAATTTAGATTGGAAGAGAAGTAAATGTCAGTAGAATAATGAAAATAACCTTAAAAATTACTGTATTTGGACAAAGTTCTAAGGTAGAAACCAACAAAATCAGCACCATCCCATTATTAAAAATTTAGTTTGTACAATGGTATGAAAAGAAAATTAGCATCATCTGTAACACTCAACTCTTCATCCCACTTGAAACCCATGGTTCAGAAGCCTGTGGGTAGTGGGGCTTGGAATTGGGCTCATCTTGAGGAGACTTCCCAAATATTTAATTGGTTTTACTTACTCAAGCAATGCTGTAATTTGTGATGCAGTTTTTGCCTTCTGTGATTGCTACCATTCATCTTCTGGGTTAATGTCCTTGCACAGCCACCTTGGCTGATGACAAAGTTTATGGCTAATTCATTATAGTTATTCAGCCATTTCTAGTGAATTAGTGTTATGAGTGGGCTACAAACTGCAGAGGTCCACACACAAAACTGTCAAGGAACAGCTACGCTCCATTGTGGACTGAAATAACTGAAATAAGAGTGGCTTCTGTGGCACAACTCTCTAAACCAAAATGACATGTTAATGAAGAAGTGTCACTGGCCGTTTTCCCCAAAGGTTTATGTCAATGTGGAAGAAAGGTGGAAGGTTACAGAGCCCAGAATAAGCTGAAAGGGAGACCTCTAGAGATGAGGGGCTGAGAGATGACTGACAGACACTTGAAACTAAGAGCAAATGAAACTAATGGCTAATTGCTATTTGATTTCTCTCTGTTCGAGAAACAGAGCTTCATTAGTCTCAATAAGTAAACAGAATGATTCAACAGTAAAACCTCTTGGTGGGATAATTTTGTCCTCTTAGCAAAAATAACCTTTAACAGACCAGAGTTCATCTAAACATTTGTGTCATAGGGGGGATCATGTTGGTTAGCACTATTATCTAAACACACCTCATTCTCAGCTGCCCAAATTCACTGTTCTTTTCATAGGCCATTATTTCACAAAAGTCTGAGTGAAGCACCCAATTTCTATGCAGAAACCACCACCTCAACCATCATCACCCTGGAAGCAAACCCAGAACATGCAACCAGAGCTGATATTTGTGCTTTGTACTTGGAAATTATAGCAGGCTGGTTTTTTGGGATCTAGGGTCCCTGGAAAAATCTTACATTGTCATGGAGTTCATTGAATGGGCTTTTTTTTGAGGGCAGTCAGTGAAAAATGAAAATGCCCACATGGGAATTTGTCTGGCATGTGTCTTTGGAGGATTTAAGAGTAAAGTATTCACAGTCATATCCCAGAGTGGAAGACCTGCATTGATTTTTTTTCCTCTCCTCGTCCATTTAATTGATCAAAATTCATAGCTGCATAATATTCTTCAGGTTACATTTCACTTTCTTTGTTCACCTTATGGCCCTCTTGACACTGTGCAAGCTCTTTCCGAGCACAGTAATAATTAAATACAAGCACCATCTATTTTATTGGAGCCTATATTTATTTCACGACCTCAGAGAATTGCTGGAGAAATTATTGCTAACAGATACGACTGCAGAGACCATCCCTGGGGCACCTTTCCGAGCATGGCTCCTCGGAAGGTTTCCGTTAACCACCTGCCGCTCACGACCAGGTCTGGAACACATCACCACTCCTATCACTTTTTAAACTTGTTCTTTTTCTTCTATATAACTTGTTTTTAATAAGGCACGGCTACAAAGTTGCTTGGTTTATGTTCCTAGGGGCTGCCAAAGAGTTGAGCAAATAAGGAGGGGGTAGTTGATTCTAGCCCAAGGCAATCTCTCTCTAACCCCCTCCCCAAACAAGCTCATACTGACAGCCCACTCCAGGGAGATTTATGTTTTCTCAAATGAAATTAAGAAAAAAATTATGATGTGAAATGAGGGGCAGCGTGGTCGTCCCACACCCATTCTTTTCTTCCCTCTCAGGCTGTTGAGCACGGGAGAGGAGTGACAGGTACACTGGCCATCAGCGATGGGACAGCGTTCACCCAGGGAAATCACCATGGGGACTTACTCCTCTGGTACAGATGCCTCCTCCACTACTCGGTTTCCTCTTGTTCAACATTTCTGAAGAAATGGTTTTGAACAGTAAAAATCTGCTCTTGTATCTCAGCCAAAGTTCTCCAGCACTCATATGACCCAGCACATCAAAGTGCTGATAGGAAAGACATGGAATATTTGGGGATGATTGATCATCCCCAAATAAACCTTCCCATTTAATTGCTTTCCCTAACTAAACGAAGCGCTGTGGATGCTGCATTTTAACAAAAGCACGAGGAGGTGTGATCTCTAGGCCACTGCTTAGATGGGGTGAACCTGTCCCACTGCAACCAGTCTCTGGGTACCGCCCTGGGAGGGACGTCTCACCTGTGGTTACGCTGTCCTCAGTGGCCTCACGGTTCTCCCTGGACTGTGTCACTGCCCAGGAAACCTCTGAGCAAACATCTGTCTTTGGTGGTTCTTCAGTGTCAATTCACTGAGATTACATTTACCAAGGAAATAAAAAAAAAAGCACTGGAAGAGTAAATATTGGAAAAGACAAGCTAATTCTAGTGCTGCCTGAGGTAACTGGAGCAACAGCAGTAATGGTGGCAAATCTTGGATGGGGCAGGTAAAGCCCTTTACTTGGAGCAGTTCTCAGAAAGCAGAAAGAGGGATGAACGTGATCCAGCAGCACAGCCGCTGCATCGTTTTATTTTAAAAACAATGTTTATTTTAACAATTTGTGATTAGCACCATTGCAGTTACAATGGGATATTTTCTCTAGCAGCTGCAGCAGAAATCTAGGAAACAAAGGACACATGGGTAGAGAAAAGGAGCTCCTGAAGTAGAAGTTTGTTTCCCACTATGAACATACAAAATATTGTACACTAGCATATTGTTATTCTAATTTTTGCAGTCTATTTTGTCTCTTCTCTGACTTCTCTGAGTGTTCCTCTTTGCCACTGCAGGGATTATTGTGCTAATAAAAAAGCTTGCCATTCTTGGTGGAGTCCTTGAGTAGGAGATTTCTGTTTCTAATTGTTTTCTTATTGTTGGCTTTGAACTTCACATCTTTTGTGCTGATGTGTGCCTTGAAAGCCCTTCTCGGGGAATATAGTATTACTAATGTGAGATGTTGATCAGCCCCCATGGCAGGATGTTTATATACAGAGGAATGTTTTGATCTCTGGCTATAGCTTGAGTCTGGATCTTGCTTGGGTTAATTTGGATGCTGTTTTCTTTGATTCTGATAGATTTCCTTCACTGTTTCTTGGGTTTACTCCATAGGTTTCATGTCTTTGATTTATCAATGGCCAGAGAATCATATTTTTCCCCATTTTTACAGATTTTATGGTAAGTGCTATGTTGTCGGCAGTTCCTGTTTAATATGTAGAGAATTTTAAATTTATGAGCAGCATTATTACCCTTGCTCTGTTGAATTATTAGCAGATTTCCCTGAATTTGGTGTGTTTATATAGTATTTGTAACTTTTGATTAAATACAGTTCAGTCCTTGGGACATGTACAGTGCTTACATTTGAGTGTTACCAAGCAACCTCACATGATTTTTGTATCTGTGATAGTCACAGGGGACTGTGAGGTGCTGGCTCAAAAGCAAACTTGCTGCTGCTCTACTTGGGGAAAAAAAAAGAAAAAAGAAAAAAGATAAATTATTCCAGATTTGCCATGCTGGCTGAAAGCCATGGTTGGGCTGGTCTGATCTGTACTCCCTCATCCAGCACCAGCTGAGAGCTGCAGAGGAAAACTGAAACAAATAAACTAACAAAATCTGAGAGATGTGTAGGCAATTTACAGTGTGATTTACAAGATCAGAGCACTCTTTGCTGACTTACAGGGATGGCCTGGGGCAGACAACTGTCATTACCTTTATTAAACCTCTAGGGCAGCAGACTGAAATGAGTTCAAGTGAGGTGTGTGGCAGTTTGAGGGGGGTTGACACAACACTGGGAGGGGATGTGGCATTCCTCTCCTCGGCAGAGGAGGGGAGGAAGGGCTGGGAAAGGCCCACTTGGGCAGCACTTCTACCACTGGAAGATGTAAGGGGAGCTGGTGGATGCTGATCCTCCTGTGGCACGTACTGGACATACTGCTCTCAGAGAGGTGATGCTCTCAGCTGTGCTTAATTATCACTTTGATGATGAAGAATGTAGCATGAGAATTGCTGCTACTGCCAGTCTCAGAAAAGGACCAGGTGAAACCTATTCAGAACACTCATCTTGCTCATCTTGGACATGCAGGAGGATAAAGGATGAGATTCAGGAAAGCGCTTTAGTACCTTCTCCTCAAGCAAGGCTGTAAAGAGTGATCAGAAAAACCTGGCCTGTGTCCCAAGGACCTGCCCCTCTGCCAAGTGCCCTAATGACAAGCTAATTTCTCATGGGCCCCTGGCTGTGGAGGATGGTCCACTAAGGTGATTACTGCCCAGCAATCTGATCTCTCTTGACAAGAGTTCTCAATTCACTTTCCCCATAAGCTTAGGAAGACCTAGAATTCACATCCCTTTCATCTTGTTGTCCTGATTCTCCAAGTCCTGCCCCCATCTCTTACAAAATCTCCCCCCATATATGCTGCAACAGCAAAAGCACAGTTATTTTAGGGGCACTTACACAATCCTTCTTGTAAGATCTTTGGGGTGGAGGATGCCCAAAGTAGGGTATAGTGTCTTAGTCCAGAAAGGGGTCTGATTGTGGGTTTAAACAGTTGAGTAACTTTGCCAAAGGAATCAGTTCTGTGCTTATTCCACATTGCTGGAGTAACCACAACCACTCATTTCTGACTCCCTCCAGACTGTTCAGTGCCTGGCAAGATCAGCTCTACACACTCGTCACAAGTATATCAGCAACCCAAAGTCAGAGTCTGCCTCCAAACATCTAAGAAGAGAGTTTGAACCCTCAGGGACTTGTCATGGTCCTCTGAGTCTTAGCTCCTGTGAGTTGCTCCAAAATGATACAGAACCAAACAGGGTGCAGAGATCTTCTTCAGTCAGTATTTCTGGAGCATCTGTAAGAATCAGCAGGCTCTCCTAAAACCCTTGTGAAGATGAAGACATGGTCCCAGAAGGTTCTTCATCATGATTCCCATCCCAAAGACAGACTCCATCCTTTTTATCAGCAGCAGAACAACTCCTTTTGAACATGAATTAATGGTGGGGGTTTTTTTTCCACAGAATATTTGAAGCTTTTCTAAGTTGTCTTTATGCCAGTGCTGATAGTGTGATTTTACAAATGGCCTCTGTTGCTGTGAAGATAAGCCAGGCTCTGCATTAATGCTGTTGCTGCACATTCTAATCCAGCAAACCACCTCCAGCTTCTCTCAACTTCCAAAATAGGAGCTGTCAAACAGTTCTCTGTTCTGTTAAGATTTTAGGAGTCTTCTGGACAAGAAGAGTGTCTCCTAAACACATTCCAGCATTTTCTAAGTTCCTACTGGTTTTCTAAGAATTTTTACCAGGTCTCCCAACAATATATGGAGGTTTATAGCCACTAAGCACCTAATTTTGACAGAATGCCTTCATTCCATTTTCTTTCCTTTTCTCCATCATTAAGGCATTCTGGACCCAGAGCCATAAAGCTAACATTTGCAATGTAGAGTTTTCTAATATCAATTAAATAATCCTCAGATCAACATATGAAAAGAAAAAAAATATAACATATAAATAAATTTAGCATATTCAAAGGCACATGTTTATGTACTGTAAATCCACCTGACCCTACATTGTCCAGCAAATATATATGTGCAACAATTCACACTCAGAAACAGACACAGAGATGCAGTGGAAGAACTTAGATCAAGCCACTAGTGCCTGCATTTTTCTCTGGAGAAAAATCATTTAATACCTCCAGATAGAGGTTTCCAGCAGAGCTGAATGACACAATCCATGCTGAGTCGGGAAGACTGGGAAGTGTCTATGTGAATAACTTTCATATATTAGTCCTACACATACAGCAGTGAAAGTGCAAATAACATCTGGTTCTGAACACTGTTACATCAAGAGGCATCACCTAGCCATTAGTCCAGGTGTTAATCCCTCTTCCAGTTGAAATCACAGAACACCTGGAATGGGAGAAATCCTTTGGGAACAACAAATCAGAAAAACAGCTTTAACTTCAAAATGTGTTTTAAGGCAAGATTTTCAAATGTACTGAATGTCAGAAGCAAGTACCAACCATGAAATTTAAAACACTCAGCAGGTAAGTTTGTGGGAGGTGAGTGCCAGGTCAGTGTTGGGATTTGTGCAGATGAAGACAAGTGATGCCTTGAAGAGTACCCATTGAGGTGGATAGGATGGAAGGAGGGAGAGGGAGACAAACAGGTTGCTAAGGCAGGAGCTGCTGGCTCACAGCCAGCAGCAGAGTTCCAGGTGGTGAAAGCAATTCCTCTGTGTTACACTTAGACAATATGTTTTCCACTCACAAGCCTGATCTCCACAGGTACACCCACAAGCTGCCTGGAAGCAATCTGTCCCAGGGGATGCCTGGGATAGAGGAGTACCAGGATGGACTAGAGCACAGGCTTCACAGGACACAGCAGAGATGAAGCCAAGACAGGGAAGGAAGGGACATAGTGGGATAAAGCCAAACGTCCTCTTCAGCTGGATTTCATTTTCTTGTCAAGACAAAGTCCTGGTAGAGAAACGCTTTGTTCAATGCAAAAGACTAAAGGATATTTTACTCTGCTGGCTGTGTGCCACCTGTAATCCTAGCTGATGTTTTATGATGCCAGCATGGGGTCTACATTGCCATTTTCATTGAGGGCTTCAGGCGTCAGGCTTGTACCTGAGCAGTAGTTAGATTCATCCCAGATTTCCCCCATTTTTGCTAGTGTTCATTTATATGTGATTAGCATGCCTCCTTTCATTAAAAACATAAACTCCCTTCCTCATAACCCTCAGTTCTTGGGTGAGATTAGAAACACAGGTATTTTTAACAAGCTATATTTCTTTTTGAGAATTCTGACTTTTTATAGGGAAACAGACCACAACAATGGCAATAGGAGAAGCTATTTCAAGAGCACTGATACCCAGCCACTTTCTATGGTCCTTTCCCATCCTACTTCCCCAGCATCTGCTATCAATTCCTAATCTAGATGAGGGATGTCAAAGGGTAAATACCTGTCTTTCCCCTTTAGTACTTGTTTTGAACCCATTGTCTATAAATCTGCTTCATTTCTATTTGAATCTCCTCTGGTTAAGCAGCTCTGCAACCTCCTGGGACAACTAAGTAATAAAAACATGACTACTCACTTGGAATCATAAAATCATTGAGGTTGGATAAGACATTCAAGATCATTGCATCTGTCTATTAACCCAGCACTGCCACTAAACCATGTCCCCAAGTGCCACACCTATATATCTTTTAAATACCTCCAGGGATGGTGACTCCACTACTTCCCTGGGCAGCCTTTTCCAGGGCTTGACAAGCCTTTCCATGAAGAAATTTTTCCTAACTTGTAAAGAAATACTTTCTGTTTCGAAAAATCTTGATATTTAGAATTTGGAACGTTACCATTGGGAGTTATGGTTTGTTTCCAATCTTTCAACCAGCTTTCAGTCCAAAAAGGACCTATTTCCAGTCCCATAGCAACATAACTTCTTTCACAACCTTCAGTGTGGAACTTTATCATAAGCTTTTTGCAAATCCATACTTTCTATATCCAAATAAGAACACACCCTTTATCCACATGCTCCCTTTACGACCTTCCCAGAGCACCATTGGGTGTTCCTCACTTCACATAGGCTCTATTGAGTTTCCCCAAAAGATAATGCTAACCCATGTGCTCAATGACCCTGTTCTGCATCAGAGTTTGCCACCATATCAGGGTTGGAAGTCAGATGCACTGACTGATAGTGCCTTTTTTGGAGCCCTTTTGTGGATAGAAGTTCCACTGAAAATCCACAAGGTTTCTAGCACAGCAGGTGTTTGTAATCACAATTCATACACCTTGGCCCACAGTCCCCCTAATTGTGCATAGGAGCTCTTCAGCACTCCCAAATCAATGTCATCCCAATCTCACTACTTGATAGGACGTAGTTTTCTTGTTTAGACTGATATACCCTGTCTCTTCATCTCAACCTAATCTAGCTCTGCTCACCTATTTGCAAAGAATCTGCTCATGGTCCTCGGTGTTAAGAGTGATGTAAAAAATTCCCTGATCTTTGCTACTCTGTCTTCATCGTCTGTAAATATCCTTTTGACATGTTGGTCATTAAGTGCTCCTACTGGTTTCCTGACTGTATTCCTGCTTTTGAGCTTTTTGTTATCTCCCTTTTGAAGGCACACTTATTTCTTCTGTAGCTCTCTTATTTTTCTGTTTACAATTGAACTGCCATGTTTTATGGGTGCTCTGTTCCCTCTTTTGGGTAATCTCTTCTAGTCTTTTCCCTTTCTAGCGTTCTTTCTGATTCTGTCAGGCCACACACTGTTTTCATCGCATGACTTTTTTATGTTTTTGCTGGTAGGCTTAGGAGTACAGACCACATGCAGGATGGGCTGGCCATTTGTTTTTTAATAATGGTGTTAGCTTCTCGAGGCCCCACACCTTTTATATTGTGCTAAATCCTCACTGAACAGTATGTTACACCTCCACATCCTCAGTTGTACTTCTTGACTCACTGGCACTTTTGCAGAGCAGCACACTCACCTGGGAGCGCTGCTGCACAGAAAACTGAGACAGGCACATTTGCTTGAATACTTCCACCTGAAGCCTGTGAAATTCTGACCATTTTTGATGGTTTTCTTTCTTAAAATGAGCTTTTGTGTCTGTTTCAGGTACACGTACGGTAAAAACAATTACGAATCGTACAAACCAGACCACTGAAAAATTAGAAAGACTACAAGACGAGTTATTCCATTACTCCTTGGCCCTCCTCAGCACTTTGTTCTAGAAAGATGACATCATTGGTGAAAAGAAAAATTGATTCTCCATATGTGTGAATGATAGTGAGGATTTTTTCTTCCCTTATTAATATTTTCTAGCTGAGTGACTTTTCTTATTGCAAATATACACAGGTATTAAAAAAGGTGTGGTGATGTATGCTTATAGTTTTAACATTCTAAGGATTTTTTTTAACTGCATTTTAAAAATACGGTTATGGTGCTTGATTTGTTGCTGCATCTCTACAATTAGAAAAGAATTACTGGAAAAGGTTGGTATGATAAGAAAACTGAACTCAAAAAATACGTATGGTTTACATGCAAGATTCAATGAAGAGTCTGATTAGTTCATTATTTATTTTATGCTTTTAAAGGCAAATTAATTCAAAGTATTTAGAGAGGGTTTTGTGTCCCAGAGGTCCTCTTAGGACTTAATGTGGTCTTCTACTTGCTGGAATAGTACTAAAGAAATAAGTGATAAATCCCAACTGTAAGTGAAGGAATGCTGCATGATATAAACAAGTTATCAGGAAAATTGAAACAGTGTTACTTGCCTAATAAATTAATTTTTGGCACATATTTCACAAGCATTAATTTTAATGTCTACATCCTCTGTTTTTACTTCCTAGTGATACACTTTTATGATTGTGACCTAAACAAGGATCTCTATTGATTGTTACCCACAATTGTTTGGCTCCAGTCTCTAACCTATCAAAACTAAGCCTGTGCCTGGATGTGGGAAGAATAAAGGAATAAGCCAGACTACTTTGTGAAAAGTTGTACAAAGAAACAGCCATGGCTTTTTACCTGGACAGAATTGTAAGAGAATGCTGTTTGAATTCAAACCCCAGAAGTGAGGTCTAGTGGACCTAACTTCATATTAGATATTAAAAGATTTTTTAAAACAAAACAAACAAACAAACAAACAAACAAACCCCAACCAAAAAAAAAAAAACCAAAAACCAACAACAAACAGGTTCAGGTTTAGATTAGACATTAGAAAAAAATTTTCGCTGTCAGGGTGATTAGGCATTTGAATAAGTTGCTCGAGGAGGTGGTGGGGTGGAGGGAAGGTGGTCTCTGGAGGTGTCCAAAGGGTGTCTGGATGTGGCTTAGGCACGATCATGGTGGTGCTGTGTTGATGGTTGGACTAAATGATCTTGAAGGTCTCTTCCAACCTTGATGATTCTGTGATTCCGTAACTTGAGCCGTGATGTTCAGTCATCGGCCTTAGAGATCTAGTGAGCTCCTCGTGAGTCAGTTAGGAGCAACAGGCAAAACAGGGAAGGCGATTCACCCTCCAAAGGTGCCCATTTTCTGTCCCATGACTATGAAAGGGAGCTCACAATAATGAACTGTAGATCCAGCCAGCTCTCAGGCTTCCAGCTTTACTTGAGATGGATTCCACTCAGAAGTTATCTGCAGTGCACATATACACACTGGCACAGTTTGCATCATGAGGAAAGAATCTTATGCCACAGAGATGACAAAACTATCCAGACCCCACGAATCACATAGTGTAGTGTAGGACTGGGGTTTTGTATCCCACAGTAGTGTCTTGACAGGTGGAGAGATGGATATATGCAGGTGGGCTGCTGGAAAAGTACAGAGCTGCCCCATGTCACATCTGGCCTTAACCACAGGGGTTAGTATGAATAGCACATGGAGGGTGCAACAGAGCTGAGGGAGAAGTCAGCATCCTCCAAAAAAAACCTGTAAGCAAAGGCCAGACATGGTGTCAGATGCCTCAGTTTTCCTTTCCCATTTCAGTTTTTTTCCTCAGATGTTGTAAAGTTTCTCAGAGCTGCCAGCTAGAGTATGCCAAAAAATCCTAATTTTGTTAAAAGAAAATGTCTTTATTTGTGCCAAGAAAACTGCATTTTCAGCTGCACTGAAAAACTTGGCCTTGGGACCAAATGATGAAAATACCTTCTTCTTCTTCTTACCACATCTGTCCAAGTTCCAGCAAATCATTTCAGGGCTCCAAAGGTTTCAATGTTCAAGGATATAGAAATGCTAATTAATTAAATGCTAATTTAAAACAATTATTTTCAGTCCTCTTTGAAATTGCAGCAGAATTATATTCTTTCCAAAGTCAACTCTGGATCTTTTTTTTTTTTGTTATAACATACAACATAAAGAAACTATACATTTAAGAATCTAATCAGGCTAAGTTGTACAAAACTTACAGACTTCTAAAAGCATTGCTATAAAAATATTATTTAGTGCTTGAATGAAAGAAATTTGTTGGTCTACCTATCTTTTTGAAGAAAAGACAATCTTAAAACTCTTGCTTATCAGTGGGGTTCACAGTAATGCAGCCAGCTCATGTGTGTCAGTTGTAATCTAGAACCAATGCGTTTGGTTTAATCAGGATCCATTCCCGTTGTCCAGGATGTTCTGGAGGCATCTGCTGAGACTGCGCTTCAGGACCGTCCTAACCTACAAGGCCCTAAGCAGTATCTGCCTGAGGCACAATCAATACGCACATGCACAGAATGCTTCTACATCACAAACCTCAAAATTTTGTGGTGTTTGTGATGCCTGAGAACTCATACCAGAATCCAGGGTGTCAATAAATCCTCTGCAGTAAAACCAGTGGATTAGACTTGTTGCACTTTTGGACCAATTTTGGGGCCCCAGTTAAAGAAGGATATTGCAAAACTGCTACCAAATGATCAAGGAGCTGGAACTTATGAGATACAGAGAAAGTTGAGGACTTTGGGCTTGCTTTGTCTGGTAAAGAGGAGTCTAAGAGGGATCTAATAGCCCCCTTCGAAAAGGCAGTTGCACAGAGCAAACAGTTGTTGGTAGTGGCAAATGTCTAAAAGAGATAAGGGCACAGATCGTAGCTTAGCAAGGTCAGGCTGAACATTACGAAAAATTCATCCACCTTGAGGGTACTGTGAAACTGGAACCAGATAACAGGAGACTGGGAATCCCCACCTTTGGAGTTGTACCAGACTTTACTAGACAAAGCCACAGGCAACTTGAACTAGTGTTGTTGATAGCACTGCTTTGAGTGGGAGGCTTGGAGTGGAAAGCTCTCGGGGTCCCTTCTCACCAGTATGTCTATGAACTTGTGACATCAGCTGCACAACCTGTGTGATACTATTAGATCTCCTTTCAGCCTGGGGGCTCAGGGTCAAGGCTGCAGGATATCAGTGCTCTGCTTGCACCTGGGGCCATCTTCATCCCTGTTTTAAGCCTCTTTGGCTTCTAAGCGCCATCACTCAAATCACTCCTGAGACTAGCACTCAATCCTTACCTCCCACGAGTGTCTCTGGCAGTGTAGGAAGGGTCTGCATGAGTTTACATATGGGTAAACTCATGGCAAGGATCTTCTGCAGTCTCCTGGCAGTTGCTGGCTTGGCTGCCATGGAGATCTGACTGCCCCCATTGCTCTTCCTATGACTGTCTCACAAAGAATACATTTGGGATGAGGTGTCAGGATGGGATTTTAGCTTTTCTTTGGAGAGGGCTAGAAATACTGGAATTTCAACCATGTACAGAAACCACCTGTCATCCATACTTTATAATTTGGTTTATAACATATATTTCAGCTCAGTCAAGTTTCTCCAGAGAACCTCAATCCTGAAGCAAATTAGGAAAAAAAATTATATCTCTCAATATTTTCCATCCAGGTCTGCCAGTTAGTAAGCATGCTGGCATCTGGAAGCTTGCAGGATTTATGAATGTGCATTATCTCCACGAGCTCCAATGAGAACAGTGACCATAAATCCCTTCACGCGATTAATATACCACAGTGTGCTATCTGCAGTTCAGCACGCTCAGCAGAGCACTGAAGGAAGATGAACATTAGAAGTATTGCTTTCCACTCATCTCTGACAGATTACCATAAAGAACTACCCTTAGAGCAGCAACTACCAAAGTAGATGATTAAGTATTTGCCTGGAGACGTATATACAGTATGATTATTTAGCTTAATTATCTCAGAAAAGTGATAAGTCAAAAGTATTGTCTTGGCTACAGTTGTTAAAAGATTTCCCTTTCTTACTATAAAGATTTTTACAAGTTTGAATTATTTTCTCTAATCTATTTTAATAATTTTTAACAAAATATGCAAAGAGAAATACAAGTCTCTTTCACCATTTAAAGTTGATTGTATTTGTTTTACACAGGTGGCTGGAATCCTGACTACATTCCAGTTAAATATTTAACTTCTGTCTACTTAAAATTTACTCTAAAGACAGACTTGATGAATGGGAATCTTCCTTCCCTGATCTGTTGTTCCCCCATGCTGCAACCATCTCAGAGGCAGCTGCATTTCCCTCTGACTGCAAAACTGGTCCAAAAACACCTCACCCAGAACTTTTCAGAAACACAGGGGGTAAGAAACAGGCTCCTGTTTTCACAGGCAGCACAGATAGCAACAGATGTAGTTAAAAATACCCTGAGATTTGCTGTTTCAAGGTCCTATTTTCAGTTTCTGATGATTTTGTCCAACTGTACAACTTTTTTTCACCCTTGAACCTTTCTATCCGTGCTTGATTTTCTTTGGAAACTTCCAGCCAAAACTTGATGTTCAAAAAGAGGCTAAGGAACTGTCTTGGGGTGATTGCACAGGAACTGACCTCCCCTCCCATATTAAAATGTTTCACATTGCAGCTTTAGCAGTCTCCTGTGCTGCAGCATACCCCTGATGTTTGGAAAGGTGGTTACCCTGTGCTGTGACTTAAAAAAAAACTCCCACAGCTGATGGAGTCAGGGGCCTCTGACAAACACCACACATTCCGGCAAAATTTAACAGCTAAATTCCCCAAAGCTCCAGATTTGCTGTAACTGTAAATGATGTTGCCAGAGCAGGACCTCTGGTCACCCCGGCACCCACCACAGGCCAGTCTGCCATGGCAGCCACTCAAAAACAGGGAACAAAATACACTTTTTCTACCACAGCTGCAGCACAGCTCAGGCACTCCGCTCCCCACACTGGGGTCCTGGTGTAAAACCCGGGGTGACACCTGGGGCTTCTCTCCTTCCAGGGCCAGGCTCCTCCTGCAGGAAGGTCAACAGCAGATTCCTAACTCCAGCCTCTAAGGCACATGGCTTCACTCACTGCTAAACTGTGCCAGACACTGCGCCACAGGAAGGAACTTCTGCTTTTCATGATATTGTGAAAGTATGCAAAATAAAGCGGGAGTTGAAATAATAGAGTATAAAATTCTATTTTGTTTAGCTTCTCTTCATTTAATGTAAGTAAATACTGCATCATAATGTGCAAACAGAGAAGACGGGCGCAGATTACTCAAATAACTTTTATTCTAAAGTTTCCTAATTTCCCAGTGTTTAACCTTGCAATCTTTATTCCTTCTTAACATCACTCCTGATACAGAGTTCTTTAAGGGACATAATCATGATAACAATATAAGTGTCCATAGTTATGGGAGTCTTTTAATCCTGGGCTTTTTCTGCTTGTGTTGGAGCATATTAAAATGAAGAGAACATCTACTGTGCAACTTTTCTTCTGGCACCCCCCATCCACCACATGGTCACTGAAGGAAGAGGAACATTTGAGGCCCATCCACAGGTCAGAATATTTGAGAGGCAACATCTGAGAGCCCAGGAGAAAACTGGACACATGGCCAACAGAAGGCAAGGAGGCAATACCCTGTTTTGTCCCTCCATCCCTCCAGCTCATATATATCCCAAAACAGAAATCTTAGCATTTCTCCTATGCATCACAAAGATAAACTCACAGCCTAATACCAGCTTTCCCTGGGTTGTCACCCAGCAGAAACAGAGGAAACAACGCACTAGCAAATCTGAAAAAACTGGTGGTGTAATTTAGTAAATGAACTGGCGGGAGGAGAGAATTCCTCTAAAAACTCAGATGCCATTTAAAAAAAAGAAAAAAAAGTACAAATCCATTTGATTTGAATGATGTATTTTGTTCAACCTGAAACACAATTCTTTGGTTTGGTTTGGTTTGGGTAATTTTTAATGAACGTAGAAGCACAGGCTCTGTAGGGCAACAAGGAGACGGAGGGGCCTGGGTGTACCATTAGCCTCAAATCAAACCCCATCCCCAGTGCTGTGTTCCAAGCTGGGTCTGACTTACTGCCTACCACTTTCCCTGGGGACCTTGAGAAACTCTGCAAGGGTATTTTCTCTTTCTACTCTTGCAAGTCTTCCACTTTGTGTACAAAATAGTCAATTTATTGGATTAGCCAAGTGAGTACTCTGAACATGAGACTGTCTCTCACACAGTGGATATTTAACAGTCTAGTACAATATTAACTAAACTCTCAGGATAGCACAGCTTTCTACAGTAGCTGAGGCACTAAAATACTTCTTGGAAACGTTGGAATCATTGGTTGAAAGTCTAGTTCTGAAAGGGACAGCAAAGGATCTTGGGGTGTGTAAAAGGCTAAAGTGTAGCTAAACGGCTGACGAGCAGAATCTCCTAAGTGGTTTGTATGCAGAGGCTGGATGGCCTTACAAGACCTGCATTAGCTGAACCTGCTCCTGGAGAGAATTTAGCAGCACTTGTCTAGGCATCCCCTACAGAGCGGAGTAAGGCAGTCTAAAGGCTCTAAATCCCTCTTCCTCTCAGTAAAGGGCTGGATGGACTCATATCCCATAAAACTGAAATAACACCAGCATGAATGAGATACAAAGGCTGTGGGCAGAGTCAAAACAAACAGAGTGTTGGATACCTGTCCCACGAGGCAGGCCCTCGAGGCCTCCAAAGCTTCTAGATGCTGCAGGGAAGCCTTTTGACCTCTCAACATGGCTCCTGACCAGCTGAAGGCACAACACCCTCCGTAGTCACCGGGACATTGCTGCTCAGAGTGAGGAGGGAGGACACAGCTTGTGTTTGTAGCTGGGACACGGCTGTCCTCAGCTCCGCATGCTGGTCCAGAAGGGGTTGGGCTACCACGTGAGCTGTCGTGCCAGAGGTGTAGACACAGGGAGCAAGTGCCATTTCCACAAGAGGGGCTGGAAACACCAGCAGAACTGCAGGGTAGAGAGTATGAAGCATCTAACTTTAGATGCAAAGGTAAATCTCAGAGGGGCAGTGACTTAAGTTATGGGAGAGTTATGCTGACAGTGACAGATGGCTTGGTCAAGGCACTTCAGCATCACAAGGTTCCCTGCTGGGCACAGTCATTCACCAGCACCTGTCAAATACTATTACTACTAGAGAGCTCCATCATATAATGAAATGGCCATGCCTTTGTTTCTGCCTAGCCTTCAACAACCAAACCATCTCAATCATCATTAGCTGAGGCTGCTCTGCACAGTATTTTCCTGATCTCTGGAGATGTACCTTGAATTCCACTTAAGTCCAATTGTAGATTCCTGACAGCTTTATTATTGAGTTAATCTTAAATCTTTAGGCAGCTTTCAGACACTAAGGCAGCCAGGCAGTAACAGTTAAATAAGCTTTTAAATATATAAATAAAAATTACTCCAAAGACTGCATATGCTTGTTATTTTGCTGAGACTAAACTAAATTTTCAGCTCCAGAATAATGGATTTGTTTAAATTAAAGAGCTCTGGTCTTTCCGGTTTGTGATTGTTTTCTTCTAAGATACAAGCCAAGTGAGTATTAAATGAGCCCAGTGCGGAGAGAAGAGGAAAAAGTGAAAATAAAATTTATTTACCTAGTGAATGCTCCACACAAAGTTCATAAAAACAAAGCATGTTATGAAAAGTGAATTAAAACCCAATTGCTTCCAGGTTCAAAGAGTCTCATGAGCTAATTAAGCAATACTTTCTCAAATCCAACCCCTGATTCCTCCAGGGAGGGTGGATAGCTGAGGGACACACCTTCAGACCACCTGCTCATTAATTCGTTCCCTTTCACAGCATGGCTCTGCAGCCTAAAGCAGAGCAGAGCCTGGCACCAGAGCAGTGAGAGCTGCCTTCCCTCTTTGAGCCTCTCCCAGGAAAGATAAGCTGCCTTGCAATGGTCTGGCGTGCCTTGCAGGGATCTGGTGCCATCGCTGTCCATGGGATGAGGCCAGAGCTGCTCAGCTTTGTGTCACAGGCTTTCTCTATCCAGCAGGCAATGGCACTTCCCCTTTGCCTCCTGGGTGAGGGGCTTGTGGCAGGAGGAGGTTGTTTCACATTCTCACTGACTGGGATGTGCATGGGTGTGCCAGGGGTGAACTGAGAGCCCACCACCAGCATTACAATGCAAGCAGCTGGCTGCAGCAGATTAAATTCTCTCAGTGTCCTATGTACAATCTGTAAATGTCTGCTGAATGATGTTTGATGTCTCCTTACTAAAAACATTGTTAAAAAATCCTGCTGACATCCAACAATGCCTACCACAGGGACGAGGTCCTCTGGCAGCACAAACTGGGACAATTCCCAGACAAACTTGATTCCAGGACTTCAGAAGTGACAAGTTTTGGATGCTACATGTTGTTATCTGAGACTGTCCCTACTGTACCCAATGCCATAAATTTCCTTATAATGCGTGTTTATCCAGCCTCATGTTTTTGCAAATCCACATGTCAGATCTTGAGCTACTTAGATTTTTTTGCTTCAGTCTTTTACTCCATCAATTCCAAGCACACCCCAGGAAAAGTCCAGGGCTTATAAAAACAGTATATTCAGCTTAGTCCTCTTCCAATGATTTTTCCAAGTATTTTATTATAAAATCTTCCCTTTTTGGTGGATCAAACTACTTAAATCCTAACTTAATAATTTCTTCCAAATATAGGTCTGATTTCATCCATAAAACCTTTGCATGATAGGATGCACTGTATTACATGATGTTGGTCAAATTCCCACCTAATTTTCAAACCCTGTTACAAGAAAAAAATCTCTAAATTCATTGAAGTAGAATCTGTTATGGGGTGACTTCAGATTGAGGGTGCATATTGGGATTTGGTCCATTTTTAAGTGACCTTTGGCAATAATTCAGGAAACAATTATCAACAGATGAAAGTAGATTATTAATTTCACAGAACTGTAATTTTGAGACTTTCAATGCACAAAACAGTTTTGATCATTCTACAACAACATACAGGACTGGCTTTAGCCTGAAAACACTGGGAAGCCAAATTTTCCTTGTACACATAGTGTATCCACAGTCAGAGGGGAGTTGGTGAACTATGATCTTCTGAAACAAAACAAACCACACTGGCTGTGTCACAATCTGAAATGTTTATAAAGGTCAAGGGACTCTGACTTTTTGTTTCTGTGCCTTTGTTAGGCCACTGTCAAGACTACTACAACCATTGTTGCAAAGCTCTGTAACTCATATTTGTACTTTGAAAGCAAGAAATATTCCTTAAATCGTAGAGGTAATATAACTTCACATAACACATAGTAACATACCGGTATTTCCACAAATTATGGGCCAAGTATGCTTCCACACACAGAATGATTTTATATTCCAGTGGGTACAATTTTCATTCTTTAGTGTGTCGAAAGTTATTGCTCTCTAAGGTCCAAAAGCACTCTAACACACTCTCTCCAACCATGTGCAAAATGGAATATCAGAAATTATTGTGAAATTAACTGTTTCCAAAAAAAATTAGTCTCCAGTTACCCAAACTCTTCAGATTGCAAATAAATCCAGCCTTGTTCTAATACAATTAAATTGATTTCCTTTTATAAAGGCTTCTAGAAAAGGATATGGTATGTCAGTGGTTGGATATACTCAATTCAATAAATGTAAATATGAAAAGAATTTTTATGCAAAGCTTTTGTTGGCTTGTCGCACTGGTGGATTAAAAATTGGCAGTAGCACCAGTTTCCTCTTTGAGAGCTATTTTCTCAATTTAGATGTGATTTTACAGTCCTGTAAGATGCTAGAAAATAAAAGGAACCATTACATCCTTTTCTATCCTAACATGGAAGTCCTGGTGGAAAATAATCTCTCTTGCCTATACTTAGGTATTAGGAAAAAACAGGAAGATAATTTAGGCTGAGTTCAGATATGAAAAAAAAATCTTCAAAAGCTGAAAATTCTCTCCTAAACACCTCTGGTTTTATTCATTCTCAATGGTGTCAGAGAAACCCCACCAAACTGCTTTTTTTGTGAGCTTTCTTGTAATTTCTGCTCTTGGACTGAAAAAAGAGGGGGGGGGAAATCTGTTCTAATTCTCTACTAAAAATCCTTATACAGAACTTCAGCTGTCTCAGTAACATGCCACAGGAGAAAACATTTGAGCTTTCTTGTATCTATTCCAACAACGCCCAGGAAATTAAAAGAAATGTAGAAATTAAAAGCCACCCCCTCAGTTTGCAATTGGAATTCAGTTGTCCTCTGGTTTTTTAAGATAAATTGGATCTGTTCCTACTTATTTCTCTTATCTAATCTCTAGGAGGTGTACATTTGAAAACGAAGGAGGCGTGTTGCCTACGTAACAAAGTATACACAACAATGCCCAAGTATTTACACCTAAAAGGAGATGGCTGGTTCAGAGAAAGAGGTGAAAGCAATGGATGTTGTTTTTCTCGACCTCAGCAAGGCATTCAGTGCTGTCTCCCTTAACATCCTTGTAGACAAACTGATCAATTATGGACAACATAAGTGGGCTGGGAAGTGGATTGAAACTGGCTGGACCACTGCTCTCTAAGGGTTGTGATCAGAAGCATGAAGTCCAGCTGGAGGCCAGTAACTATCTGTGTACCCCAGGGACTGATACTGGGAACAACACTTCATTAACAGCTTCATTAATGACCTGGATGATGGCACAGAACGCAATCTTGGCAAGTCTGCAGGTAGGAAATTGGGAGGAGTGGTTGAGGGACAGGATAGTTGTGCTGCCATTCAGAGAGAGCTTGACAGTCTGGAGAAATGGGCAAGTGGGAATCTTGTGAAGTTCAACAAAAGGAGAAGCAAAGGGAAGAAAAAGTCCTGTACCTGGGAAGGAATAACTCCATACACTAGTACTGATTGGAAAGCAACTTGGCAGAGAAGGACCTTAAGATCTTGGTGGACAAGGACACAGTGGGCAGGTTTTTTGTACAGACAGGGAGTGTTCAGTCTGCAGAAGAGGATGCATAGGGGTAACTTAGCAGCGTGCATCCAGTGAGAGGACGTAATGAAGATGGAGACAGCGTTTTCTCAGTAGTGCCCAGTGAGAGGACAGGAGGCAATAGGCCCAAACTGAAATATGGGACACTGCACTTAAGAAATCATTTTTTTACCATGAAGATGGTAAACAGAAGATGGCATAGATTGCCCAAGGAGTTTATTTAGTGTCTGGACTGAACACGGTCCTGGGAAACTTGCTTTCAGCAACAGATTGGACTAGGCAACCTCCTAAGGTTCTCTCCAGGCTCAGCTACGCTGTGATTCACCTGTGTGTTGATTTCCTCCTAGAGAGTACAAATCAATTACTCCAGACAATATTCTCAGGCACAACTTAACATGTTTTTGGACAAACAGAAGAGCAAAGCTCTGGACAAAACCACAAAGCGAGTCTACTGATAGTGTACATGTACCATAATTTAAATCCTTATAAAACACAGGACACAGTCCAACAAAGCCCAGCACAGTGATCTCTGCATCTTAGACTGTAAAGAAATTAATAATAAGTAAATTTATAAGGCTCCTGGAGGCATTTAATTTTCTATTTTGCAGAGCAGCACTCCCTCTATGCTCAAGTACAACTTCCTGGCATGTAGTAGGAGAGCATCTATCTCCCACCAAAGCTCCTCTGTAAATCAGATACAAGGCAGAGGCACCTTATTCCCATCAGATCTCCAGGGCAGTTCCGTCCCTTAGCAAGTTCTCAGAAAAGTCTGTGTGTGTTCACTGACTATCCTGAGAGCAGAGAATGACCATCTCTGATCGAGATGCCCATGCTGGACATGTCTGCACAGATGAACTTCGCCAGTACTGACAATAACCTGAGACGTCACTCCTCAAGTAAGTTCCTGCCTAGGCAGCTCCCAGCACAGCTTTCAGCCTTTGCATGCAGGTTTGTCCCACAGACGAGCTTTGAACACCAGAAGGAAGCAAGGACCATGCAAGAGATGTTCATCTAGAAAGTCCCCTTCTTAGGAAGGGTGTCACTGGGTCTAGCAGGTAGACAAACATAATCTGGTGATAAGGGGGAAGATTTCAAGTTAAATTTCCACTTACATACTGACCTAACTTTTGATCCACAAAAAGTCTACTTCAGTGTCACAGCACATCAATTAAAACAATGACTGAAGCATCTGGGCTCTCCAAGCTTGCAAACTTTCAATCCTAGAAAGTTAAATCCAACAACATTCATAAGCTAACAAGGCTGTACTAAGACTGTAAAGACAACAAAACCATCAAAGTCTGGAAAGGGCTGAGCAAAATGCAAAACTTTCCCAGCTGTCATGATCTTTAAAATATCTCCATTCTCTAGCACTTGGTTGGCTTTTCATTTTCCAGGGAGAGTCAGCATGAAATCACTTTTCATACTGAGCCTAGCAAGTGACAGTCCCTCCTATATTCCTGTCAACAAGGAATAAATTGGATTAGTCTCAGACAGCGTATGGTGTTCTGAAGATGTAAACACATGCCAATAAGAAGTAACGTAACTCTCCAATTTAAACAAAGTAATGCACAAAGGAAGCCAGCAAGAGCCATACCAAACTTGCGTTAGTCATAATAGGCAGCTGCAGAACACAGGATGCCAGAAGATTTACCCAACCTCTAGTGACCATTAAAAGTGTTATAAATAAGAAGGGCAAACTTGTTTTGCTGAACTTATAAATGACATATAATATCATATGCTGGAACATGGAAGGAAGATACTGGGAAAGAAAATATGAGTTTGCATCACCACTTTGAATCTGATCTGTAGCGACTGCCACTCGTGTTACTGCCTGGTCATGATGCAATGACCAGGCAGTAACACAGGAGTAACTGTGTCATGTCTTCACTTTGTTTTTCAGCTACTACAGGCATGCAGACGAGAAATAGACATCCTGGTTAGTGGTAGCTGTTATCGTGAACTGGGAAAAGGGGACGACACTGGAAAACTGATCTGTGCTCTCACCTCTCCCAGAGGTCAAAATTGGATTACACTGGACAAGGAGGAGAGGAATAAGATAATCTATTCCTGCTGCTCACAGTGGACTAAGGACTCTGTTTTTCAAGTCCCAAACCTGGCACCAAATACACAATTCTTCCTGCCATCCATAATCAGGAGAAAGGTAAAAATAGATGCTACTGAATCAACAGAGTTTCTCCACAGTCACGCATGGGTAAACAGAGGGTACTGACATGCAACTACTTGTACGTTATGATACAAAGATTTAATTTATTTTAATCTTGCCACTTACTGCTTGGTCCCTTGTAAATGGACAGGTTTTTCACCCCTTTATGGGTGAGCTTTATGGAAAATTGACTCTGAAGAGTCTAAAGAATCTGTTGGAGCAGTCCTGGAGGATACAGCAGCTGGGCGATGTGATCTGCTGCTAGCTATACACCATATGCTGAGCAGAGTCTATGCACACAAACACAGTTCCCTCCTCCCATGAGCAGCTGGGAAGAAATCGAATTATATAGAAATGAATCAAACCTTCATTAATCTGCTTGAAATCCACAATATTTATGTGCCTAGATGACATTCAAGGGAAACTATTTTGCACAAAGGCAAAGAAAACTGTCAGAGAATAGACGTATAAAACGTAGTATTTGATCCCATTCTCACTTGTTGCAATTAACTTTTTGATGCCAGAATGTTCTGTAATGATAATGCAGGGCCATATAACACATTTGAGTTTGGTTGCCTTTACCAATTAAGCAGCTTTCAGGACTATTAAAGTGACAGTGTGAGCCAGCACAACAGCTGTTACAATCTCTGGAATGGCCTGTACCCCACCTTTTACATTAGAGCCATTTCCTTTGAAGCAGAGAAAATGCTGCCCAGGACATCAACAGCATCCTTAGACCTTCAGAACAAAAAGCTCCATGGAATGAGCTGCTAAATAAAAGAGCCACTAAGCTGAAAAACACATTTAGAGCAAGAGCAATATTACCAGGTAGGAGGCTGTGTCTACAGCACTACAATAAATACCCAAGGCTTTTCTAACCTTTCTTCTCCATCTGCCCTAGTGTTCCTCTGAACAGTGCATATTTTGAAATAAGAGTCTTATAGTAAAATGGATGTGGATTAATGGTCCCTACAGATCTCTGTCAGATGTTGCAATGCACTTTTTGTAGCAAACCTGGTCTTTTCCAGCAAGCATCTTTCCCTGGCAGCACAATGGTATTTTAAGACATTGTATGCCACTCTGCTTGGGGTGGTAAACAATAGCCCACATCAATAAGAGCACTTGATAATTATTAACATATAGTGTAATTTTAAAAAAATACCATCCATATATGTATATGATAAATAGAGGGTATAACAGAGTCAAGGAAGAGAAGGATGTATCACAAGTGGTGTTCCCCAGGACTCTATACTGGAGCCAGTTCTGTTTAATATTTTGAAATGCTTCCCAGGATATCAAGAGCATCTTTAGACCTTGCAAACAAAAAGCTCCATGAAACAAGCTGCTGAAAGGAAAAGCTTCTGGCTTTGTCCACCAATGATATGGACAAGGGGATCAAGAGCCCCCTCAGTCAGTTTGCAGGTGACACCAAATTGGGTGGGAGTGCTGATCTGCTGGAGGGCAGGAAGGGTCTGCAGAGGGATCAGGACAGGCCAGATCAAAGGGCAGAGGCCAATTATACGAGGTTCAGCAAGGGCAAGTGCTGGGTCCTGCACTTCGGTCACAACAACCCCAGGCAGAGCTACAGGATGAGGCGGAGTGGCTGGGAAGGATCTGGGGGTGCTGGTTGACAGCAGCTGAACATGAGCTAGTGGGTGCCCAGGTGGCCAAGAAGGCCAGTGGCATCCTGGCCTGGATCAGCAATGGTGTGGCCAGCAGGACCAGGCAGTGACCGTCCCCCTGTACTCGGCACTGGTGAGGCCACACCTCGAATCCTGTGTTCGGTTCTGGGCCCCTCACTGCAAGAAAGACATTGAGGGGCTGGAGCGTGTCCAGAGAAGGGCAACGGAGCTGGGGAAGGGTCTGGAGCACAAGTCCGGTGAGGAGCAGCTGAGGGAGCTGGGAGTCTTTAGCCTGGAGAAAAGGAGGCTCAGGGGGCTCACTGCTCTTTACAACTGCCTGAAAGGAGGGGGTAGCCAGGTGGGGGTCAGCCTCTTCTCCCAGGTAACAAGTGTCAGGACTAGAGGAAACAGCCTCAAGCTGCACCACGAGAAGTCTAGATTAGACACTAGGAAAATTTTCTACACTAAAAGGGTTGACAAGCACTGGAACAGGTTGTCCAGAGAGGTGGTGGAGTCACTATCCCAGGAGATATTTAAAGGACATTTAGGTGTGGCGCTCAGGGTTGTGGTTCAGCAGCAGACTTGGCAGTGCTGAGGTAACAGCTGGACTTGATGATCTTAAAGGTCTTTTCTAACCAATGTGTTTTCATGATTCTGTGGTTCTGTGTTTGGAGATAGGGGCAGGGGGAAGAGAGAGAGAAAAAAGAAAAACAATTATCTGTGGATCTCCAGAATAAGGAGCAAACAGCAGCAGCCATATCCCTGCTGAGAGCAAATGAGGAATTAACAGCAGTTAGTAGACACCCATGGTACAGTTTTCACCTGCTGCTCTGGATAAAATCATACATCAAAGAAAGACATTCCAGTGCTGGCTGATGAAAACTGACAACAGAAATTTCGGTATACCAGCTCTGGCACAGCTATGTTTTGAACTCTTCAGGTAGGACTCAGCTCAAAGACTAACATGGCTAAATTTAGAAGTGTACATGCGCACTCGTTATCTCTGCTCCCTTTGTTGTCAGTGGAGATATAATCAAGCCTCTCACAGAACCCAGGGAGATATTCAACTCTCCCTAAAACAGAGAGGGACATGGACGGCTATCTGGATTGCACTGACTGTATCACCAGGGCTTGGCTCCACAGAAAAGCATCTTGAGCTGCTCTTAATTATCCCATCTCCAGCAGCATTCCCAGCAGAGAAGTGTCTTTCACAGGTCCTCTGTAATATCTACCAGGCCCATGAAACTCTCTTGAATACTTCATAGCATCTAAGTCAGCAATAAGTGCACAAATATAATCAACCGAATTCCATGCTAGAGCTCCACTGCTGAGATTTAAGGGTCAGACCCAGAATCCTGCAGACAGAAAGGCAAATAATGTTTTACAAAACATGAAAAACAAGTGTTTTCTTACTCTTACTCTGCTGTCAGGTATGCTTCAGCCCATGTTTTTGTGTTCTACCTTCAAGTTTTTCAAATGTTCCACAGAACGCTTTAATTCTAAGAGTCATATCAGAAACAACACCATATTTATTAAAGCCTCAAATATCACCAATAGAAGAGGTTAATAACCAACAAGGCGTTTTTATTTTGGCTTCATATATCATTATATTTGTTCAGTAAATAAGAAAATGCAAATGTGCTTTCATGCAAATGTAACCTTTCTACTTGTAAAAGCTGAATAAAAAGGTGTCAGCATCAGTTGGCTTTATAATAAATTTTACGGCATCCAGAAGTTGGGCAGAAGAAAAGCTGAAGAGTTTTGTTCCAAAATTACTAGGGAAAGAAAAAAATACAAGATATATTTCTACCTCTCATCATGCAAGATTTTAGTAAGTGCTGGTAGGCTTCATAGTGGTGGTGCAGAAACATTTTCAAGGAGCTACAAAAAATAGCAGATCTGACAAAGATAGTGACATGTTTCTTCTGTTCCTCTCAGACAAGAAAAAGATTGACAATTAGCACCTTCTTAATGTCATTTGGAATGCCAACACTTAAACTGTAACCTATATTCCATCAAAAGCTCCAGCTATTTTGAAAGATTTCTGGAACTGGCCCCAAGAATATAAATGAACCAAAACTAATATGTAGGATAGGCCGCTGAATTTAAATTCACTGTGATTAAATCATTGCAATTTTTCATTGCAACGTCATAGCATTTTATTGCGCTTGACATACAGTACTGGCCTGAAAACCTTCATGTCAGTGAGTAGGTAGTCAGAGTTCCCATGCATTTTCCCCAGATAAGTAAGAGAGCAGTTGTAGCTGTAGGCCAGCTGCTGGTGGAAGGTGAGGAGAAGGAGAGGCCTAGACTTTTAGCATCTGGTAAAATTCCAGAGTCACAGAATCAGAGAATACTCTGTTGGAAGGGACCCACAAGGATTGAGTCCAACTCTTAAGTGAATGGCCCATATTGGGATAAAACACACAACCTTGGTGTTATTACCGCTATCCTTTGTGGAAGAAACACTGAAAAAAATGCCCAAGTGGAACAAAATGAAAGGAAACCTGCATAAGGGGTATCGGTCACTCAGTTGGTAAATCCTGGCTGGTTTTCATGCAGTGCTTACCTTATGCCTATGCAAATTCACTTCGAAGCTTTGGCTGATTTGGTATCCCATCAGAGGCAGTGAAGAGTACGGAGAGTCATTCTATTTTAAGCCTACATTTGAGTGGCAGCAGAAATCCAGAACACCTCGAGCAGAGCACAGCTACAAGAGCCTGCACAGAGGACAGAAGGCCAGCAATAGCTGATGAAATACCAGCTACATGTGAGGTGCTTCATTGATTTCAAGGTCAGAAATAAATTTATAGTCCCTACTGATTCAGAATTTCAGCAAACAACTTCCACTGGGAACAATTATTTACAAGCGTACAGAATTCAATTTATGTGGCCATTAAAAGGATATTGTGAGTCACCAAAATAAGAGATCATAACTGAAGCTGTGTGTGCAAATTATGTCATCTAGGATTAGTTTGAACATAAGAAAGAATGGACTGGAAATACAGACCAGAGATGATTGATAGAAAGCATAAATAAACACTAAAATAATTTAGCAACTTCTTAATCATAGATCTGTTATAGCAGGGACACTTACAAAAACAGAATTGTTAGCATTTGTACACTTATAATCTGGCAAAAAAAATACTCTTCCAACAAAATATAGAAATACATCATGAACAGCGAATTATTTCATTTACTAGGGAGCCTTAAAGACACAACACATTGCTTTTCATATCACATGCTTACATGTAAATTGCTCTACCAAAAAGGACCAGGGGTTCATCTGGTTTAGCTGCCTGCTTCTGGCAACAGGAGGCGTAAAAACACACCTCATAATGCACCTGGACAGCTGTGCCAAGCTGTGTCACAGGGAGAAAATCTCAGCCCCCACCTGAGTTGGCAGATGCATTTTGCCTTCAAGTAGGAGTCCAGTTCAATTTCTCCAGCACTCTTTATTTCACTTGATGCCATACATTTTATTTAAGCATGGACTGAAATCTCTTAAAGCCTGGAATATCTTCTCACTTTATTTCTGTGCCAGTCTATGGAGGGTTTCCATTTGCCCCTGGAACACAGCAGGACAAACAAAGCCATTGTTTGTCACTGTGCACAGCACTTTGTCTCCATTTCACTGCCTGACTTGGAAGACCATTTCCCATCATAGAATTAGACAAATCTATCACTATTAGGACAGTGTATGTGGTCTCTTTTTTCAGTTCTGCATAAGGTCAGACCTTTTCAATGGTGGTTGGCACCTGGGTTTTTTAACCCAGGTTCCACTGCACATGTCAGCAAGGTCCTCTAATATTTCATGAGGAGCTGCTCAAAACCTTTTTGATTGGTTTTAAATTGTTTTCTGCTCAAAGTTGCACCTGGAAGTGAGGCATTTCAATGTCCCTTCCCATGAGATCTTTCAACAGAAAAATGGCTGCAGGTTTTGTTTAGACAAAGGCAAACATCCCACTGTGAGATTTTTCTTCCACATGAGTTGTTTTAATACATTTCAGTTTTATTGTTTTCTGTAATATATCAGCTAGCTAATAATGGGTTCTACGATAAGTTAAACAAGATGCACTGTGTTTAATATTGAAAACCAATATTCAAGTCAAACTATAGCATCATAGAATCATTAATGTTGGAAGAGACCTCTAAGATCATCGAGTTCAACCATTAACCTAACACTTCCATGTCCACCACTAAAACGTGTCCCTAAGAAACACATCCACACATCTTTCAAACACTTCCAGGGACAGTGATTCCACCACTTGCCTGGGCAGCCTGTTCCAATGCTTGACCAACCTTTCAGTGAAGCAATTTTTCCTAATATCCAATCTAAGCTTTCCCTGATGAAACTTGAGGCCATTTCCTCTTGTCCTAAAATGTGTCCAGATATGAGATTATATTCTGAGTTACAGCAGTATAAATAGTAATCACCAGTTCAGGACATTGGAGCAAAATGTGCTTGGCTGGGCTCCATGGAAAATAAAACAAAGCAAAGAGCTACAGATATTAGAACCTATTAGGAGAAAAAAAATACAATTGATGGAGAAAGGGTACACAAAAAAATAATTTGACAGTCTCGTACAAGAATTGCCTTTACTCACCATCAGCTTGACTCATCACTCAGTTGTCATAGCTATTCTTCATAACAAGCTGGGTTTGCATCTTTTCATACCAACGTAGCAGCATCGATTTCCAATACATGTTAAGTTTTCAGAATAAAGAATTCAAAAATAACTACATTTCTTCTCTGTAGATTATGTAACTTTCCCTTCCTCCATTAGCAATACCTGGTCTGGCTTATGTGTCCTGCTATCTGACACAGCGGCAATGTACAACTTCTGATCCCTCTTCACATGACCCAGGAAAATACCTCCCAGTATTACCTAGAGAATAATGGACCCAGGAATTAAAAGTCTTTCTCAGGCAGATCTGCAGGCTCTCTCTGGATGTTACACTGAACTTCAAAAAATTCCAATTCAAAAATGACTTTTGTCACTAATGTATGGCTACTTCTGCCACCAACCCCATGATCTGACTTCAGACAGAAGCATCATCAGTCCTGGGCAAAAAACTAGACTTCAAAACACAACGTGCTGGTCCTTCACTGCTCCTGTCCTGCAAATATCTGTTTGGTATTTGCCATGTATTGTAGTAACAGACTGAAGAAAACTGCCAAGGCTTATGTCAGCCAAGATGTGAGGAAAATGGTCTTTTGTATTTGAATAAATGCAGCAAATTATTATTGAGCTGTTCCTGGAAAGAAAATTCAAACTCTCTTGGCTTTTCATACTTTAGAAAAAGACTGTATATATTCCTTGCACAGCAAGGATCCTTAAAGGTCAAATCTCCTTCCTCAGGCTTCCTACAGACATGAATATAGAAGCTGAGGAGCTTCAGTCCCTCCTCAGGAGCTTCTTCCCTCCTCAGGAGGGAAATTGGCCTCTTAGCAGAACGGTGCCCTGATAGAAAGGTGCATGATGCAGTGAATCAAGCACATGAGAGCACCGCCCTGGCCAGCGTGTCTCGTGACAATCTGCAGAGGAGATGCTACAGGCAGCCACAGTCAATGCAGGGCAGGCGTTGATGGGCTAGTAACAGAAGATTTGTGTGATCACCCTCAGCCAAGGTCATGCCGTGTCTCTAAGCTTCCCTAGAGTAGTGGTCAGCATATCTGGAAAAACAGAATTATCAAACTTTGAATGGTTTAATTTCCTTCTCACCAACTGTGGTGGTACCCAGGAATGAACCCTGACACGTCACTGCAGCTTCTCAGGGAGAAAGCTGGGGTGGCAGAACAAAGGCTTCCCATAATGGTATTTCGTATCATTCAGTTTTGCTTCAACTATTCAAAAATTTAGTTGTGCCAACCAAGGTCAACTTCCAGTTGGGAAGCTGTCCTTACCAGAAGATACCTGCACAGCGCACATGGATTTCAGTCCCCTGCTGTTCCACACAAACCTCCTGAGTGTCAGTCAGACACACGTGGCCATCATGGGCCAGGGTGGGCAGCCTGCCCAGTGTGCTGACGTCTCTTGGGGACAGATCACGGCTCTGTGCTCAGCAGTCACTCAAGGCCATCAAGTCTGACACAGCACGATCACAGCTGCAGCTGGTCAGCCTCTGGTACACCTCCCGCTTCCAGCTGGTCAGCTCTGAGGTCACATCAGGCTGCTCAGGGCTTCAACCAGTTCAGTCTTGAAATCATTCAAGGACAGAGACTGGACAGCCTCTTGGGGCAACCTGGCTGACCGTCCTCATGGGGACACATCCGTCCACCCTGTGCCATCTCCTCAGTGATGCCCCTCCCCAGGCATCTCCTGTAAGGTACATCCCCTCCTCAAAGCTATCTCTATCTCAGACTGAACAAGCCTGAGTCTTCCAGCCCCTCCTTACAGGGTCTGTGCTCCAGCCCCACCACCTTAGAGGCCTCTCCTGAACAACAGCTGGTATAATGGTGTCTGTCTTGTATTGGACATGGAGATGTGGTCTAACAACTAGCAAGTGGAGGGGGATAATGATTCCCCTCGACTTCTAGCTCTGTCCTTGTTCATACAGCCCAGGCTGCTCTTGGCCAGTGCTGTTGCTGGGACTTGCTGCTGACCCATGTCCCTCTTATTGACTATCAGAACCTCCAGGACCTTCCCCACAAGCTGCTCCTCAGGCACCTGGCCCCAGCCTGTGTTGTTGTGCAGGGCTCATCCATCCATGGGGCAGGACTTGGCATTATTTCTTGCTGAATTTCATGAAGTATCTGTCAGTCCATTCCACCAGCCTGCCTAGGTGCCTCTGAGTTACACCCTTGCCTGCCAGTGAACCAAAAGGTCCCCCAATTTATTTTAATCTGCAAACTCGACAAAAACGCACATCCAGGCAACCCCTGCAGGGGTAGCTACCTGCCTTCTCAAGAAATGCATATTGTTTTATAAATAATTTTTATTTAGGAGCCTATTCTGTGTTCCATCCAAAATCCTCTTTCCCACTGGAGTATGGCTGCACTCCGACATGTTGATTTCATATCTGTTTGGTCCCAAATGTGTTTATTCTGATGTTCTCTCCACGTGATGTTTTCTGCCATGTGCTGCAGCGCCGTGAGAGCTGCGCCTCCTCTGTAGATGCCAGTGGGTGCCAGAGGCGCACTTCCACTACATGTTCATGCCCGAGGAGAAGCTCACACACAAGTGTCAGAGGCAGCTGCCCATGGAGACATAGGAGGTGCCAGAGATCCATACTGCTGGAAGCACAACGCAAACAGAACCACTGTCCAGGAGCTCCCTCTCCGGCCAGGCTGAGTGTAGGAGCACCATGTGGTGCATGTGTGAAGACAGCGAATAGAGTACCAACAATACAAGGGGTGTGTGCCGGGATGTGATCTGCTGGCCATTCCCAACAGGATCTCTTCTAGCCTTTGATTCGGGGTCATGTTGAGCACACACAGCAGCAACCGGACTGAGCAAGAGGACTGCTCACAGGATGAGGTTTCAGGGTAGGGCTTGTTTCATCCATATGAAAGGGCTTGTGTCAGCCATATGAAAGTTGAGAGTTTAATTTAAGACATTAAATTAAGGATCCTGCTATGCTAATAGAGAGAGAAGATCACAGAAGGAACCTGAACTTATCCTTCCTGCCCTTCTCCAGGATGGATCATCCCTTGCAAGTGCCTGTCTCTCTCCAGTAATTCAAGGAAACCAAACACGCTCAGGTTCTCCTTCAAGTGGCTAAATTCGAATGAGGTTTCTTCAGCCTATGTAGGGGTAGTACATGTTCAATGAATGAGGTCTTTTCCTAGCACTGCAAAAGTCAGAGCTCTGATGGGATCAAGGGAAACTCTTTGTCTCAACAGCACTGCTCTCTTTCATTCCCCTTCCTCCCCCTTAGTGCTCAAGCAGTCTATTCAGCTTGCAAACTTTCTGAAGCCAGGACTTGGCTCCTCTCTGCTGGTAAAGCAGCTGGCACGTGGTTAGTCCTGTACAAACAAACAAAAATCATGCTCTCTAGAAGCAGATGTTTGGAACTTGTTCTCAGATGGAAATGGCTCCATCTAATTTGATGGAACACAAATAATGTGTTACATGCAATTACCTCCATATGAATGTTGAACTCATTAATTAAAAGGGGACTTGGGGAATTTATTACACACTACGTCAGCCTGGCCCCACAGGTAGATGTTTTCCATACAAATGACCATGGGTGTCAATCCTGGTCTTACTACATCCATTGTGAAAGTGTCACTGAATGCAGTGGGAGACAGATTTGGTTCTCTCCCCAGACAAATGACTCTGAGTATTCCCTTTTCCCTTCAATTTGAGCATAACTACAGAAATATTATTAGGCCAGTGAGGTTATCACTAGATACTGATAATTTTCTTTGAGATTTTTAAAATCTTTAAAGATAGTGTATCAGTACTTGAACACTGAAGCTGTTTCTCTCACTTCACAGACTGATTGTACAGCTTCTGAGCTGCTACACCGACCAGCAGTGGGTAGCTCTCCGACAGCAGAAAAGCAAAGATGTGAGAGAGGTGGTATTCATTCTGCTCATCCCATATTTCTTCCTGAATTTTAAAATGCTGGCTAATATGCTAGCTGCTGAACTGGAAATGATTCTCCCTTTGGTCACCCATTTGGACCAATTTTACTGTAATCAAACACTCTAGAGACAATGTTAGCAGATAGTTTAACCTACTAGAATTGAATAAAAAGGGAGGAACTATGTACTTTCAACATATCAGAAGACATCTGAGAAAAAAAGATAATGTATATTTATATACACACTAGAATATAAAAATACAGAATTTCAATGTAACAGAGTTTTCCTTTCAGCTGAAATTGACTCTTACACTCATCCCCAGCAGCCTTTCACAGATGTAGGTATCAGACCTATGTGTCCTTAACTTCAGAACCCAGACCTCACTTCACCGATCATTTCTGTTTATAACTGTATCAATTTAAGTTATTACTCATTAACAGCAGCATAAGTCAGGAATCAGACCTAATTTCAATTTCCTGCTGTGACTACCTACAGATTCAGAGCTACAGGTAGAATAATATGTGCAGAATCAGTGCTTCAGAAGTGTCTTCAAATTCACAATTTCTGGTGAAGAAACATGGATAATGATTCTTTGGCCTCCCAGGTTAAACTCACTTTGCTTAGTGGAGAGATCTGAATCCTAATTCTGACCATGATAAGTTCTGATCAAAACCTCATGGGACAGGCTTCTCCTAGAAAAAAAAAATGTTTTGAAGCAACAAAATTTGTTGGCAATCACATTCATTTAGCAGTATATTCTGTGCTAGGATCAAATGTTTTCAGTATAGAGGAAAATGCTGGAAGACATCGTTACTGTAAACAGTTGCACCTCTTGATATTACACAGTCCTTATCTTTTTTTTCATTCAGAATGTAGCACCATTTCATTAAAACATGAAGGGAAAATCATGTGATTTACAGCAAAAAAAAAAAAAGAGATGTTTCAAAACCATGCAGAATTATTTTAATATATTATGTTCTGTATAATAAGAGATGTTCAAAATTTCTGCAGTTCCAAGCTGAGAACAAAAACAAATACTACAGTGAGAAAAGCCCCCTGGGAGGGAATTCTGCATTTTGACCAGCTCTATTAATAGCCCTGAAATTCTGATTAAGTTTGGGCTGCAGGCCATAAAGTTAGTATTATCTTCATATGGAATTTGAAAGAAAAATGGAGCCTGAATATTAGCAACTATTAACTAATTAGAAAGCTCATTACACTGGAACAGCATGTCAGAGGAACTCATGGAACATCTTTCTCTTGTAGCACAGAATAGCCAGATGGACAAAAACACTTAGAAAGCTCTGCTCAGGACAAGAAGACAACCTGATAGATTAATCTATCCCAGCAAAACATTTCCATGTCTACTATCTGTCCCTGTCAGTGAACAGTAGATGCTGAGTTTTATCAAGAAGACTGAGTTTGATCTAACTGCTGCAGAGACTTTCGGAGTTTCATCATTTCAGCTTTCAAAAATACTTAAGCTAATCCAAGAAATTTCCCAAACCTGAGTGTTGCCCTTCATCTTTCAGAGGCAATGATTCTGAGCGCTGCATGTGGAGTATTTTCAGCTCTGAAGTTTGAACTCCCGGTAGTAATTGGAAATGTGAAATATTTTAAGTAAGCTAAGTGTGCTGCTTAAAACTTTACTCTCTGAGGCGTTTCCATATATGCTCTTTCACAGACACAGTGTCTGTGAAATTGTGAAATTGTCCAGTCCTCCCATGCACTGGAAATGTAGCACTTGTACCAGTAAGAATGGCATGACTGCTGTTCTGAATTTTTGGTTTCTAAAACTTCTTTAAGCAGTTGTTTACCTCCACTCAAGCAGCCAAGTTATTTGATACACATAGAGTATTTTCACGATGAAATTTTAAAGATGACCATTCATAGTTTTGTTCCATCCAGTTAATTTTTTTCAGTTTCTATGGTGAAAACCATGTGATATTAATAGTAAATTCCTTGCCAAAGTTAAAATATATTCCACTCTCATTTTCCAGGAACTCAATATGATCACATTGTACTTCAAGAAATGAAAAACTGGCTTTCTGAAAACAAGAAAGTGTCTGAAGCCCCAAATCAATTAACTTTCTGTGGTTGGTTAGAAGATTCCATTCTCTGAAAACTGTGGTCTGGCCATTGGCTTCCACAGCTTTGTTATCTCCTTGTTGCACTGTGAAATAAAACTAATGGTGTCAGCAATATTGTTCATAGATGTGTTAAATAAATGATACACTTGATGTGACTCTTTCAGGACTTGGAAGATTCCAGTTAGCACACAAGCTACACATCCAAGATATCCTCAACCACGCTAGCTCTAAGAAATAAATCCAAATTACTTTCATTCTTGCACACTACCTCTCCCAGGTTTCCTGAGCGATAAATCTGAGATCAAGATCCCACACAGGTCTCTAAGGCACACTGCAGCCTGCACCTACTTCTACATGAAGTCCTCAGCTGACAATTCATGTCTTCAGCACAATTAAACTAACTAAGGCAAGAATAAAACCTTCTCTGTAGAGGGGAGAAAAGCTCCCAGACTTTCTCAGAAGACAGCACTGACCATTGGGGTGCACTTGCACTGAAACCAGACAGCCCTCAGCCTCCCTGGCTGCTGCTCCCAGGGCAGAGCACATTTCTTTCACCCTGTTGCCTCTAAAAGGAGCCACACCCATGCATGTTGATACATCTTCTTTAGGCATTCAAAATTAAACAACCACCTGGAAAATCCTCTTCAGCAGAAAGGAACAGGAAAAGCAAACTGCATATTAGTCACATTAAAGAATTCACTGCCAGAAGGTTCTGTGATGTTGAGAAATAAGCATAGCACAGCATATCACAACATTGCATAGCATAGCAAAGAAGGCAAGGCAAGTTAGTTTGGCTAATTTCAACTCAAATCAGAGAAATTATCCAGCTCAGACCCTCCCTACATAGACCTACAATCTCCTTATTTTCACTTCTTATCTTAAACTGTGATGCACTAGTTACAACAAGAGAGTTCTACCTGAAAACTGACTTCATTAAGGAAATAAAATGCTTTTCCTGCTATGCCTTGCCTATGTCAGGGGCAATCGCATGAGTTTTAATGCTCTATTAATGAAGTACTGACCATATTTTAAAATCCAAGTGCTGGTAAAATACAAATACACCTACATGAAGAACAGATTCCTTGTTTATATGAGGGAAGGCTTTTATTTTATCTGTCCAACTACATCAACCTTGAGATCTAGGAAAATGAAGGCTTTCAGATGAAATCTGAAACCAGTTATCACTGCAGCTACTACATTTGTAAAATGTCACTTTGCACAGGCCAGGTTAGTTTCATGCCAGCTGAGATATTTGCTTTAAACAGCTATACTCTTAGAGGAATCACAGCACTGAAAATTTCCCTGTATGTGGGCTGGTGTAAGAAGCCTGTTATCATAGACAGCTCAGTGGTGCTCCTGACATTTTTCAATAGCTGCTAAGAATAGGACATCTAAAGCCATTTCCTCCAGTTCCCTCTTTGGGAATATGGGGAAGTGATGACAATGATCCAGAAAGCCACAAGAAGTTGCTTTCAGCTCTGTTTTAATTGGACTCCATGGGCAGCAATAAAGAAAAGGCATGAAAAAAACCCAGTATTTATGGTAATGTACAGGAAAACATAAAAATGTCTGCTAAGATTGCCACAGAAATAAAGATGAGCTGCAGGGGAGAGAAACACGAGCAGGATGCTGGGCTGAAAGCCTAAAGATGTGGCTTTCCTCTGGGACAGCTTGTGGACTCAAAAAGTCACTTCACTCCCCTGTGTCATGGACCTCTTCTCTGTAAATGGATTTAAGTGACCATTTCTGTAAAACACTTTCAACCCAAGAAGAAACAAAATTATTTAAGAACTAGACATTAGTAAGTTATTACTCATTGACAGCAAATTTGTGATTCAATCTCCACATGTTTCGTGAGACAATACTGGCAGTTGCTGCCAAGCTGCCCGTGAAAGCAGGTAAAAAATCATTTTTCTTTATCAAAAAATAGGCTGGATTGGCCATGTAAGGCTGTTCCCAGGAACATCCCAATGACTAATTCCTGCACATCAAGCTTTCTCATTCCCACCAGCACAACTTAGTCGATGAGCGATACAGGCTTTGCCCTCTTTGGCTCTTCCTGCACTGCACAGTGTCAGGCTTTTCTCCAGAGCATACACAGCTGCTGAGGGAAACATTTACCTGCTGAGTCCAATTTTAAGAATTACATTCTCACATCTTAGATGTGTCATTTTTCTTCAGTTCTTCTTGTCCCCTTTGGTCCCGTCCCTGCATCACAGTCACATAATATGGCTCTCCCAGCTCCATTACAGGTCAGGCTCCTTGCACAAGGCAAGGAGAGACAGATATCTGGCTGACCATCACAGCAAGGGCTCCAGCAGGAAAATTCAAATTATGGGGCACAGAGGAAATGAAGGAAAAGTAAATAAGGCAGCAATTACAACATGGGGCACGAGGGATACTACAGGGATCTGGATCAGAAGAAGCCAGCTGGAAATGGAGACTAGGAATATGGCAGGGCAGAAATTTAGTCTAGAGGAAGCAATGCTTCTTCAATTTAAAGTCACCATGGTTGGCCAAAGGAAGCAAACTTTCCTCCAGTCAGCAGCCCCACTAATTCCAATAGGAGATATAAAGTTGGTCTAGCTGTAGGCCCTGAGCTCTCCTTGAGTTATTTATTGTCTCTAATAGTCTGTAAGGAACAGACTGTACCATCTCGTAGTGGTGCTCCACGAAGATCAAAGTCTTTAGAAAGAATCCACCTACAGGGCTGCGGATTTTGGAAGGCAAGTGTAACCCACTTACTGCTCTGGGTGTTACATGAAAGCCTACTTTGTCAGAGTAGGTGAAAGGAACAAGAGGGATTTTATTGTCTGGTAAAAACCAATATGGGGAGCTGAAATGTTAAGATTAACTTTGGTTTTAACAATTAACAGCAAGGCTTTTTCTCTTGTATGGCTTCTGTGCTTTGAAGAAAGAGCACTACAGATAGCAATGCAATGCATTGAAAAGAACAACACAAAAGAATTTGGAAAAGAAAATGCCCTTTGAGCAAAGGAAAGGCTCAGTAGTGACTTGGGACGCAAAATCACAGCCTTGTACCACTGGATAGCCAATTGAGCAGAAGGAGTAATGGGTATGAAAACAAGTACAGATTTTAACCACACCAAATGGAGCATTGTGTAAAAGGCACTGCATGTCTCTGGATGGTAGATTTAGTAGATTTACTCAGATACCGAGAACAGAAAATCACTCAAAACCTCTCAATAATAGGAAATCAAGATACAGATTTTGGGGGCCTTTCAAACCCTACAATGCTCATCAAATCAAAGGGTCCTCTGACAGTTCTACTGACACCGTACATCCAGAGCAGGGGTTTTTTTCCTGATGATAGTGACCTCTCCCTGGCACTATTTTGAGTGGAGAAAGCAGACACATCCCACCCAGCTCTCTGCTTTGCAAACCAGCTAGCTGCACACAGGGACCCCGCCCAGCGAAGTAATTAACCTTTACCGTGGAACACAATTAGAAGAGGCAAACTATTTGTCTCAACTTGGTAAACAAAGAAAAACTGCAAATTGACTTCTCTGCACAGAGATTTCAGATAGAGCTAGTAAATTAATTCTAGTTAAAAACAGTCCATTTGCCAGAAGTGAGGGTAGGGGCTGAGGATTCAACTACTACTGTCAAGAACAATAGCGGATATCTTGCTACATAGCAGCTCCTTAAAAAATATTATCATTCATACAGCAGGAAGAAAAGTGTTCTGATAGACCCGTTGATTTAAGTGACATGCACTCAATTTTTTTATGCTGTCAGTACTAAGTGATGCCTAAAATTTTTTGAAATATATCTCTCACTTTCCTAACTTGTGGGAAAAAAGATCTATTTTTATTAAAAAAGTCTAGGCTTCATCTTGACACAGAAAATAAAGCTGATTATAGAAAAGATTGCTTCAGTTGGAGTGGCTGCTCCAGAAGAAGTGCTTGTGCATTGATTACAGGTCATGTAGCTAATGTCTTGACCACTAAACATGGCACAAAGCCAAAGATTTTTATTCACTAAATCAGTTATGAGGATGAATTGAAGTAAAAAGACATAAATGATCATTGAGAGAAGTTTAGAACACTTCCCAAGGTGCCCAAATGGCCAACATCTTAATGAAAAATATGGCTAATTAACAAATCAGCTGGAGAAAGAGAAAGAGAAAGAGAAAGAGAAAGAGAAAGAAAGAGAAAGTAACACAGGGATAATCGTTATGCAAATAAGCATAGTCACATTAACCCCCAGAAATTTAAGACGAATGAAAAGGAAAACAAAGCCACAAATCCACTTCCATGACCTTCAGACTTAGGAATAACATGGTGGGTTTTAAGCATCTCAGGTATAATACCAACTTTAATAACAATTACATTCTCGTGCTGTATATAAACTTTAGTCTTGGGCAATTATGAAAAGCAGGCAGAAATGTTCAAGAAATGTTACAATTCTTCTTAGGTTAAAAAAATATATTGCTATGAAATTGATGTCAAAATATCTTTATATCAACAGAGCAAGAAGTGACAATGTCAATCAACAGTTCTAATAAATAAATAAAGTTGGTAAGTAAATAAAAAGTTATTTATTTATTTAACAAGTGAATAAAATAATTATTTATTTTCATTAGTTTAAATTAGTTATTTAATAAGTAAACAAAATTAAACATTTATTTAAGCATAGCTGTCTAAACTGCCTATGAGAGTTTGAAGGAGCCAGCCCAGGATTTTTCTGGCTTATTCATGCTGAGGTTATTTATTCAGTCCTTAAGGAATGTGGACGTTAAAACACCCAGGGCCTTTTAAAATTTCTTGACATTAAGAGGAATAGTGTTTGGCTAGTGTGACCCGTGGACTTACAAGCTTGTTAGCTTGGCATTGATCCCCAGGAAAATAAGAATGCCTGTGACATACACTCAGTTAACACAGAACGACAGAAGTTAATGCAATCTTTGAATATCAATGTGGATTTATAGAAAACAGATTTGGTGAAGCAGCTGAAGGATTTTTTTTCATGGCTTTATGTATTTGAATGATAAAAAGACTAGTGTTGATATAATAAGAGCAGACTTAAGTAAGTAAGTTGGCTTAAGACTGTATGACATTTTAAACAAAATATAACCGCACAATATCAACATGGCACGTATTTTGTGGACTAAAATCTGCCAAACTGATAAAATCTCTCAATTTTCCAAGAAGGATGTTTTAGAGAGATTTGATCATCACTTTTTAATATCTCAGAAAATATCATAATGGGGTTCTTTTGGCAGTTACTTCTATTTTTTTTTTCATTATGCTGAAAAACCACAAGTAATACAGATGCACTAGGTGGGAGCTGAAGTTAAATAAGTGAGCAATTACCCATAGGAAAGGCTTCCTAGGGGTTACAATGGAGTCCCCATCTATGCATATTTGAAAATTTCAAAAATGTTGCTCTACATCAGACACACGAAGTCAGCAAAATCCTATGACTTGTGGTACGAAAAGGCTGGACTAAAGGATGGCCCCATCTGGCCTTAATTTATATATTGCTGATATCAGAATGTGGCTAAACCTGAACAGTCTGTGTGGATTCCCAGGGAGAAACACAGACAAGGGAACAATCATTTGTATCTAAATGAATTTTGGTTCTGGCTTCAGTGGAGGCAAGATTAGGCAACTGAGAATCTATCCGCTCTGATTGCCAGGTTTGCTGCTTTGCCATTAGTTCCAGCAATCAGAGGGGTGTGGATTCATAGATAGCTTCACGCCTTGGCACAGAGTCCCCGCTGTCCACGGGGGTCTCTGAGAGGGCAGAGACACTTTCCCAGAGAAACAGGTTGGCTCAGACAGCAGAAATTACTAGCAATTACTAGAACAGGCTGCCCAGGGAAGCTGTGGATGCCCCATCCCTGGCAGTGTTCAAGGTTGGATGGGGCTCTGAGCAACCTGGTCTAGCGAGAGCTGTCTCTGCCCATGGCAGGAGGATTGGAACTAGGTGATCTTTATGGTCCCTTCCAATGCAAACCATTCTATGATTCTATGAATGTTAGTTTTATCTTTCTTTAATTTGCAACAGAACTGTGGGACTGGCTTGCAATTTTGAAGTTATAAAATGTGTATGCAGATAAATACATGGATTTTTACTCAAACAGAGCATTAAGGGACCATGAACAAAGTCAGTGTCAACAGGGCACATGCTCACTTACGAGGCAGGATTCTCAAAAAGGCATGAAGAGAAATGACTTCTGCTTGAATAAAGGAATCATCCAGGAACAAAGCTGATATGAAAGACAGTCAGACCACATGAAATTTACCCTTGTGTCCAAAGTTATGCAAAATCTATTAATTCTTTAAGTTGATTTGAACCCCAAATGGGATATAAGAAATGCTAAGACCAGTGCTAAAACAAATTCAAAATATATCCTTGCTTCAGTCAAAAAAATTCGCAGAAGTATTTCACCTTGCAACAGCTGGCATGTTACTGTGAAAAAGAAAAGACATGTAATCTTCTGGTTGCAGAACACACCTTGAGCTAAATTATATGTGACTGAAAGCCCTGCCATTGCAGTGAGAGCTGCAATGAAATAAAGCACAGGTTTTCGACTCCTGAAGAGAAATTAAATGTCTCTTAAAGCTGAAGGGAAGAACAGTTTCATGAGCATTGCCTGATGTTCAGAAAGGGCAAATCTGTCCTTTTGTCTTTATGAAACAATATTAGCAGTGGGATTATTCCAGTGTGAAATAGTGGGGGAAGGCAGTGAGACCAACATGTTAGAAGACAGAATTAGCCTGTTTTAGTGAAGTAATCATGTACAAGGCAAAGTGAAAGATGAGAAAAAGAATTAATAACAATTATTATCTCCAAGGCACTCTGCTAACACTGACGTCTGTTCTTACAACTAGAGGTTATGTTTCATGGCTTCTCCTGCAGTAGGGAAATTCCATCACTAATTGGGTTTTTTATTTGCTTCACAGAGTTAATGGGAGCAGGCAATATTAACTACAAATAAATAATTAGATTTCATTTCTTCTGCCTGTCCATTTTAGGTTGTTACTGAGCCTTAGCCTGGAGAAAAACCTCAAAATAAAATCTTCTGAAAAGTATTCTGTTACTGAACTAAAAACAATGTGGGCAGATACTTAAGGATTCTTATGCCTAGGTTTAGGAAAAATATCCCGAGGTGAACATAATAACCATAGAATAATGTTTGCACACCATTTTTCTGCTGTATTTATAGTGGATGAGTTCCTAAGAATCACAGAATAGCTGAGGACAGAAGGGACACCTGTAGATCACCTAGTTCAAGCCCTCACTCAGAGCAGGGTCACCTACAGCAGGTTGCTCTGGTCCACGGCCAGTCCAAGTTCCCTGCCAAGTTGCTTTCCAGCCAGCTGGCCACCAAGTTAATTCTTTGTCTGCTGTTAATAGATAAACACAGTTCCACTTACCTGACTGGCACCTACAGTGCTTTAGCGTTTGGCTATATTTTTAATTTAGAGAGGATGCATAATCACCTCTAGGTATTACAATGTTGCTCATGCAAATGCACATCTACTGCAGGAAAAGCAGACTAGATTAAGTATTCAGACATCATCAACGCTGATCAGATAAAAAGGATAGATTTTCTTTAATGAAGAAATAATGCATTGAATTACACTGAAGTTTATTTTAAATTAATACTTCATTAAGTGTAAAATGGAGACGTATTTATCAGCCTGCATAACAAATGATACAATGTAGAAGCAGACTGGCTTATTAAATGTATATTATTACTAGTTTTACTGTGATGGTACCTCATGCAAGTACAGTGAAGGAGGTCACCAGAGAGAAGGACAACAGATAAAGAACTGAAAGATCAACAAAACACAGAGGCAATGTTACTCATCCAGTCACACAGCCACAAAACTGGAAGCTAAATCCGAATCTCCCAAATTCCAACCTATTCATGTCTTTGAAGCTAGGCATTAAAAAAAAAACTTGGTGGAAAAATTTCCTTCAATTTTTTTCAGTGTGTTGAACTAAAAACAGCCCCAAGGGTGGCTGGATTTCAGCTCTGTTCCAAGCTAGATACCTATTTAAATTTGCCACACTTCATCTGTCTTGCTCCAAAGGCAGACTCTGATTTAGGATCCCAGGAAACTGGGGTCCATGACCCTAGCATAGCCTCCTGCATTTTGAGGTGGGAGCTCTTCTGAGACAACCGACCTGAAACATCTGCTGAAGTGCCATTACCTTTTGCAGAAAACTAAAGGAAAAATCACAGACCTACCTTAAAATGGGATGATCCATGCCTTGAAGACCCCACCTCTCTCCAAAACAGGGAATCAGAAAGCCTTGATGACTTGTTTAAACCATATCACACCTTTTAGATGGTTAGGTGACAGCAGAGATGTACCCAACAGTATCTATCCAATACAGAGGTCATGTAATTCTGAACTGGATTTGCAGGCTCATATCAGCTGGAAAACAGTGTACAAAATTTCTTAAAATGACAGACAAAAAAAATAAGGTAGAGGAGGAATGGACATCAATGTTTTCTCATATCCATTTAAAGCAATAAAAGGAATGCTTTGATCACGTCTCTTTTAGATTAACTATCCTTTTATTTCAGAGAGATCTTTTGCTGGATCATGGAGATGATAGGAAAAGTACCTTGAATGAATGCAGTATAAACTTCATAGGAGCAGTAAATAAAGAATAACTTTTCACTAAAGTTTAATAAGTTACTGTAATTACAGATTATTTTAATAGCACTTTGCTCATATACAGCATGAAAGTCTGATCTTGAAGAAAAAAATTAAATACCAGCTCCCAGAAGCCCCACCTCTGTATGCTACTCTTCTGAAAGACTTTTTCTGTCATAGTCTCTGCATATCATCGGGAGAAACCATACAGGTCACCAAAACTTCATGAAAAATTCCTGCCTGCCATATTATAGCCTTGGGAATTATCGCTGAATTTAACACCTTATTTAACTGACCAATATTATTGCCTTCCATGATTATTTGACTATGTGACTTCTCTGATCTTCATGTTTGTTCAAAGGACTTGTTCTTCCTGAGGTACTGCCATCTGCCAGTTCTTAAACAACAAAAAAAAGCTAAGCACAAAGCAAAAAAATATTGCTTATAGCAAAACACCCATCATGTTCCCTTACAGTTGTGATGAACATAATTTTCAAAAGTATCAGTCAAATGTAACATACCCTTGACCACCTTGGAAAACCTGAGCTTTTGTGGGTAGAGTTTGGAGCATTTTTAACTCCTCTGTAACATATAGACCTGTGGATTGCATGTGGTGAGTTTTTGACAGTGGAAGCAGAAAGGGTGCAGAGAAGAATCTTGCAATATCCTGTTGTGACCAGTCAGAATTTACAGGATTTATGAAAAAAAAAGTTTTGTCACACCAGGAGGAGTGCTGGTCCTCTAATAAGTATGGTCAGAGAAGTAAACTGAGACCAGGTTGCTGGGAGAAGGTGTGCTACCAGCTAGAGTATTTCCGCTAGTAGAAAAGGAGACAAAAGCATGGATCAGCATCTTCTCCTGGTACTAGTGTTTTAACTCAGCTTTCAGCCTAAAGTGAAAAGAGAAGTTAATTGCAAATATCCTCAAAAAATAATGTAATCAAAGGCAGAACTGTTCACCGTTGTAAACAGAATAAAAATAACCATGTCCGTGCCAGCAGGCATACAAACCTGTTAGCTGGGAGGTAGGATAAGAGCTAGGACATGTGGAACAGTCTGGTGGGGAAGTGGGAAAAGCATACCGAGAAATGTACAGGGTCAGACAGCACAGCCTGAGCTCTGCTGCTGCACACTCTGCCCATGCCCTCTGAATGCCACAAGGCACTAGGAGGGACCAGAAAGATGCAGTCATTCTGCTGATGCCTTAGGATTTTAGCTTTTATATTTTTATATGTTTGTAATCCTGCAATTCTTTGGTGTGTGACTCTGAGCTCCATGTAGAGTGTTAGCAACTGCTTTTCCCATTTTTGTCAGACACAACAGTTCCTCTCTAGGCCGGAGAATCAAGGACACATCACTGGCTCGGGCCCCGAGAAATGGAAACAAAAGTGAGTTGGGGGAGCAAACTGAGAGAATGGGACTCCACTGCCTGAAGCTGTAATTGGACAATTAACCTCTGATATGCAAATAGACAAAACTTACATCTGTCCAAAAAACGTGTGACTGTGTCCATCTTGGGTGTAGTCTCTGCGAGACTCCTGCACTGCCCAAGGTGTGCCCCGTGACGGCCTTTCAGTAAATACCTGCCCTTTATCCTTTCACTCTGCCTAGCCTCTGTTCCAGGTCAGCCTCTACAAGGCATCACTGCCTGGCAAGACACAGCATGAAGAAAGGTCAGGATGAGCGGAGCTGGAGCCAGACTCACCAGAGCAGCTGCAGCACCTGACCTCCAGCTGCGCTCCTGAGACGCAGCACATCCCTGAGCCAAGACATCGAAACACATCTTGGAAGGACTAGGTCATGGGGAAAATCCTGTGTTAAGAATGCCTGTATTAAGAGAGTCGTGAGAAGGTAGAAGAGACTAAGAGGTGAATATAATTTATTTTAAATCATGAAGTGGATTTTGAAATGCGTGATTTGCTGTGCATAGTGTTTATCTGTCACATGAACATGGTGATTGACACAGTGGAACAAATCAGTCCAATTTAATTAATTACTTGATGCTTCATAGAAAACAGAAAGATGGAATAGTCTTCTTATGCCCTGTCAGGGGCCTATGCATTGAAGCATAAAGATTACTAGCTTTTTTTTTAACTCATTCAATTTGCTTCCAGATGGCCTAGTTTTCCATATTATTCTTGATCTCTTTTTCCCTCTTGGCTCTAAAAAAATTCAAAGAAATATACCAAATTCACTATATTTCAAAATGTAATCTTTGTTTTGCCTTTCACTTCAGTTCAAAACCATTGCTGTCTATCATGTTTGCCCTCCTTGGTGACAAAGAAAACTTGGCAAAGGGATGCTAAAATATCAGTGAGGGCTACTCAGGTCTTTGTATGCAAATTACAGATAACTACTTTATCTTTCTGATTACTGCAATCCAGTATCAGAAAAAATCCCCTGTTAATCTTCAAATGATACATAATATGGTTTCAAATTGTGTGGCATCCCATAAGCATGCTTCTCCAGATATTTTAAGAGCAGGTTTAAATTAATTAATGCCTCATTGTGGAGATACCTGAAGATGCCTCCTTTTCAGACAGCAGTGACCTCTCACCTCTATAAACTAGGTGCTGTCTGAACACAAAAGACAGACTTAAAATCACTAACAACTTTAAAATAAAAATAAAATTTTCAAAAAGACCCAACAAAATTTACAGACAAAATTCTAATGTACTGAAGTAAATTATTTCTTTCCAATGTACCGTTTCCTGGATGTCACTTATTAACAGATCTGCTTGTACAACATCTGAAAAATACTCCTGAAAACAATCAGTGCCATGTGCTTCAGCACAAAGCAGCACCCAGCAACCTTTGGAAAAAGATTCTTCCCAGGAAAGCATGCTGCTATGCTGGGCTCTTCTGAAATAGATTATCTATTTGCTGAGACCACCTAGGAATATGGATGGGGAATTGAAAATTTGATTCATAGCCTATTCAAATAAATAGAAATTCCAACTTATTCCTACAGGCTCTGCCTCAGGATATTTAGCAAACAGCTTTTAGTTATTAGCTTGGCTTGTAGCTAAATCATTTACTTGACAGAATTCCTACACACTGAATCCTTCTGCAGCCTGCATCCCATCTTGCAGGCCTTGGGCATCACCTGTATATAACAGGAACAGAAATAATTTTCAGAGTACTTTGAATAAATTAACCTGCCACGAGAAATCTGGCATTTCCTTTGCTCTTGTCAGTCTTCTTGATCCCATCTTAAAAGATCAGCTGTTGATACCATTGACAGCTTTATTATTACTAAGTGACAAGATGTGCCAGAAAATCAAAAGAAAGCACAGCAAGAATATGAAAAGGTTGAAAGCAATAGAGACAACATTACTGTTGCCATGGTGCAGATCAGCATCTAGGAAAGCCAGCAGGGCCGTAGCAGTGACAGCCAGTGCTCAGGCAGTTTCCTTGTCTCAGATAATTCCAATGAAGTGTCTGGAAAGAGGCAGAGATTATCCCGCAGAGTCCTAGTCTGAGTGAGGACTCAGTGAGAACCACGTCGACAGCTTATTCTGAAAAGTCAAAGCTATTGAGGAAGGAGTGCCCAAGTCCTCCCCAGGCTGCAGGGACAGCCACTTCAAGGGCTGCCAGTCATACGTTTTGGCAGTGGCTCTCATAAGCCACGGAATAACATTTTATCACTTGCCAGTTCTTGACCAGTTCATGGAGCACATTGAAAGAATGGGCCATTAATCACATCAAAAGAGAAACAAACACACTTGGTATTTGTCACCCTGAAGTCCATGGGGGAAAGCAAGTCAAAAGCAGCTTGTTTTCCAGTTTTGAGCTTCCCAGTATTCTTTATTTTGATTATTGTGAACATTTTGCCTGCTTGAAGACATAAATATGGTAGAAAGCAAAAGAAATAGCTCATTCAATGTTGGTGGGAAATTAAACCTGGATAAAAAGTTGTATTGTGTTATTCTCCATAAATACTTTTATTTCCTACTATTTTCACCTTTTGTCTATTTTTGGTTACCCTGTCTCAGATGTATTTCTTTCAGTGGAGGGACATAGCAGAGTTATGCAATGTCCTCAACAGCTAAACAAGGAGGAAGGGTTATAGGAAGAGGTAAATCTTTTTATGTTTATGACTGAGCCTCCCTGTACCCAAGACCATGGCAGAACACCAATCTTCCTGCAAACAAAGCTGTACTCAGAGTGCCTCTGCTGAAAGAACTGAGTATACAGCTTCAACCAAAGCACTAGGCTCTAACACAGTAACAGTATTTAACGTAATTCCTTTGGGAACAACACATATCAATGTTTTATGTATTCCAATTATAAGTTTTTATAAAAGCTTTTACCAGAACAAACACATCAACTCGGGGGCAGAAACAGCCTAAGCAACTTCCCAATGTCTTGTGAAGGCACAGAGGGCAAACCCAGTCAGGTTCACAGCAGAGTGTTCGTTCAGACCCATTGCAAGGGACCAGACAGACTGATACAGAAGAGCATTTCTTCCTCCTCATCTTTGACCTCACCTGCCTTTTCCTGCTATTCCTACCACACTGGTGTGTCACGAGGAGTCACAATACGGTGAAGCAGATCAGTTCTGAGAAAACCAACTTGCTGGGCAAGACATGGTCCCTAGTTTTAGAAGTGCAGAAGTTAGAACAGCCCAATCCGCCTGAAGACCATCTCCAGCCCCTGCCTGCCAAGGTGATGAAACACTGCTGGCAAGGCCACAGAACATTAAATCCTCTGTAGAGGACCCCACATTCTCAGAGTGGGACAAGGGGTAACAGGACTTTTTAGCCTCCCACCTCAGCGCTGGAGGCAGAGTGTAGGATAGCCTTGTACATCTGTACATCCCATGTCAGGGTGTGCCACAGCCAAATCTCTTCCATCAGCCTGCAGTTTGGTAACGCACAGGTGTCCAACCATTGCTGCCCTTTAGTTTGTCATTCTTGTATCTCCTCTTAATATTTTCTTAACACTACAAATATTGGGCCAAAACAAATTCTATTTTGCAGGGAATGCCGCTTCTTTGAAATTAAATGAAGTTATACATGGCAAAATGATGCAGAAACTGATAATTTTTCTGTAGTCTGTCCCCATATAAAAGTTTCTTCCCACCTATAACATTTTTTGAAGAGTAAAAATCAGTAAATTTCCCGTAAAAGCCCATGTAACACAACTCAGAGAAGGTCTTAAAGTACACATCCTTCATGTCTTCTTCCATACAAATCCTGTCCCAACTCCCACTGCTCTGCAATGCTATCAGGAACACAAATGAGACTCTTGGTATATATATTATTGCAAAGTAGTTAATCTGCTTAGGGACCACATGAGTTCTGATTCTCACAGAGATGGAAGGAAACTTTTGTAACAGGAGAAATTCAGGATCATCACATTTACAGGAGCATCACATGAAAATACACACACGGCAGTTTCTACAGACAGCTCAGTGTGTTTCTTCCACATTCTCTTCAGTGTTTTTCATAGGCTTTGCAATCAAATGAATTGAGATCTTCTGTTATGTTCTTAGTTTGCTTTCACAGAGAAGAGCCAGCTTTTAGAACCCAGGCCAAACTAAGAGAGTTATTTGGTTCCCCAAATCCTTCGCCTCGCAAGGATTTCTTAATCTTCAACTCAGGAAAGGTTTTTCAACCTGTCTGCCACAATACCACTATCAAAATTTTCCAGCTTTGAAAATATCCCTTGGGGCTAGCCAGTTGGAGGCATCATGTGCTGAACATTTCTCAGAATCTGCTAAATATAACTCCAGTGTTTGACTGAGTATTAACAAGTCACTAACCTATAAAAGGATGAAATCTTCTTTTCAATCTGAAATGCAAAGAAAACATAAACATGTAGTTTTTTCAAACAGTGGACACTGGCTGCCCAGGGGGGTGGTGGATTCACTATCCTTGGAGGTGTTCAAGTTGTCAAGGTGGTGATCGGTCAAAGGTTAAACTTGATGATCCTGGAGGTCTTTTCCAGCCTAAATGATTCTGTGATTCTGTGAAATGCTACTTGTAATATATCAAGAGTTTTGGTGAAACTGTGATTGGAGCACCATGTCCGGGTTTGGGCACTACACATGAAGGAATAGTCATCCCTGGAAATCTAGAAAAGAGCAGGCTGGAATAAACTCCATACTTAGGGGCACAGTGAGGCACCGGAAGAGGACAGCTGAGAGGACTGTGGAGTCTTCAATCAGAGCTTTTAAGAAAATGTTGAATAACCAGGAATCATTAATTATAGAGACACAAATTAATCCTGAATGAGGGAGGAAAGACAAGCTAAACAGACTCTCAAGGTTATTTTTTTTGTTTCCCTAAATGCTTTGTTTTTAGGACAATCCACGTTCAGGTTAAGAGAAAGTCCTGCAGCATTTTACTCAGACAGGTTGCATAACACAGGAAGGAAAAGCTATTTACACAGGCCTGTTTTTCTATGCAAAGAAACCAAGAAAATGGCAGAGTCTATCCAACATTACCAGGTCCTAATCCAAAGCAGCTTGTAACTGGCATCTTTGAGAAGTGTGTAAGAAAATTGGAAGAAAATTCACAGACACAGCCAGCCTCACTTAGCTCCTTCTCTAATCCAGGTATTTCTGCTGAGAAGTAGGATGAAGGGTGTCATCTTCATCTTCAGTCTTAACAATGCCTCTTTAAAGCTTTTTACCATTTCAACTAAAGTAAGACTAATTCAGACAGCTCAGTGGTGGGTCATCAGTTTCTTCCAGCTTCCTTTATGCCTACGGACACAAATGCCACACACCATTCACAGATTAATTTTCATTTTCCTCATCAAATAAAAGCTATCTTTCTTTTCACTCTTAACTCTTTAATTAATAGATTTCTAGATATCAGTTTCTAACTCCTCTGCACTAGACATGCCATTACTACACCATCTGATTGCTGTCTCAGGGGATTATGGCACTGCTGCAAGCAGGAGAGAAAGGGAGGCAATTGACTGGCCTAGGAGCACACAGACTTCCAGTCACTAAGGGAAGAGGGTTATTAGAAATTACAGACATTTATCTGCTCTGGGACACATCAAGGATTAGATTTCTTAGAAGCTGTTCTCCCAGAAGCTCTCTCAGAATCTGACCCAGCAGTCCATTAAGTTAAAGAGCAAGCAAGCCAGCAACATGCAGATGAACCATCTCTCAGACTCAGTAATGACTCAATTCAAAATTATTTACACCAAATACAAATAAAATCAGCACATCCTCTGGAAAATCAAGTCCCCATAAATCTGGGGAAAAGGATTCCAGGCAGGTTTTTTTAATGACATAAATTCACTAATACTAGAGAGGAGAAAAATTTTCAAACCTTGCTGAAGATATTGTTTCTACTAGTGTGTAACAGAGGTCTTCTAAAATAAGTGGATCAAGCATTGATCTCACAGATTACAGGACTTGAACACCTACAGGAAAACATCTTTTTGATGTCCAGAAATCCATCCTTACTGATCCTATTAATTTCAGATGGCATGCTTTGGTTTACTCTGTGCAATATGAGCAACAACTTCATCCACCCTGAGGAGTTACATGGGACCAGTCTTTGACTCCTCAGAACGTTCCCAAGACCTTCTTCTGGAGGGAGAGCCCACAATGGAAAATTCTATCTAGTCTTTTAGGCTGCTCACCTTCTAAATCTCTTGCTTGGCAAAAATGGCATCTCTGACTTTAACCTTGACTACCAAGAAAGTTGGCAGGAGGTTGCAGGTTTCTGGAGATAGAGATGATGCCTCCTGCAGGCTGGATCCAGCCTACAACTCCCTGGGGACCTCTACTTCCTCTTGAACCCCTCACTGGGCACCTCCTGGCCATCAGCCCTACTTCTGCAATGGTTTTCACTGTGACTTCCCAGGGAAAGTGCCTTTTCCCTTACATTCCCTGACTTACCTGTGAACATTGAGAAACTGTCCGGCAGAGCATTTACGCACTGCTGGCTCACAGCATCGCCTCTTGTCACACCAACAAAAGGCTTGAGCCAAACACTCTAGCTAAACCATGGCATTAAAAGTATCTCCATGTACCGATGTTTTATGCCCTTCCCTATGTGATGTCAAAACTGATTGAATAGCTAATACAGGAATTAGAATCTAGCTAAGAAAAAAAAATATTGCAAATCTCAGAACCAGATAAATTGTCTCAAAATTTAAAAAAAAAAATTAAAATTAAGCCACCTTCAGCAGAAAACAGTCTCCATATTTCTGTCCTAGGCAATTCCAACAGAACTGAATTGAGGAGAACTTATGATAGAGTTAAGCCATGCTTGGGTAACAGGAGATATAATAAATAACAGACATGGTAGCAGAAGCAATAATGTTTTTATACTGCCGTCTGGAAAAGCTTATTAGTATTTTTTCCATTTTGCAATTTTCCCCATAGCAGCGTTAAAGAATGACACAAACTCTACCTGTAGGGTTTATGAGAAAGGGACTGCATGCTTTCTACATGAGAAGATATTCACAGTCTTTGCACCATCAAATCAGCAGTTTCCTAACTCCATATAACTTGTTGACCCAGCAAATACGTGTTCTGGACAGTGTACTTGCCAAATGTTGGTCACTGGGCTGTTAGTGCCCATTGTTTCCTGCCAAACAAAACTGAAGTATGTGCCTTTTTAATGAAATTGCATAGAAAGACATGTTAGAGCTTTCTAATAAAAAAAAAATGGAGACTTTAGATGAAATCACAGCTCTTTATGCAAGCGGTATCACAAGCAACTTGATAATGTTTCAGGTTTTCTATTACTAACAGCTGTGGATGCAGAGCAAGCCCAAGCTTCATGCAATATGGTCTCTTTTGTCTTACATTTTATATGTAAATTGTGTCCAAAAGGCTTTACAGAAGTAAAAACCACAGCTACAGAGGAAAACAGCAGAGTCTGAGAGAAGTGAAAAAGAAGAGCACAGAACTGGAGACTGAAGAGGCAAATAGATACAGGTATTCTTGGAGGCAGTCACTACAGAGAATGACAGCCAGAAAAACAAGGCTAGGGAAGAGCCTCTGCATAGAAGCGAAGGAAAAGGTTCATGGAAGTTTAGCAGGAACCATAAATCTGACCTTACATCATACCAATCACATCTTGAAGGTATTTCTTTGGGAATGGGGGCTGTCCTGAAGCTCTCAGTGGATGAAGCTGGCAGGACATCCTTGAGGACAAGGTTTCATATGAAGCAGAGAAAAATTAAAGGGAAATAACTTTTCAAGTAATCAATCTAACATAAACTAATAGAGGCAGATGAGCCATACACACATTTTTGCAGCAACAAAAGAAATTAATTGTGCAGCTGTGAACCCAGAACTGCATTTTGAGTCTAGTACTAACTGCAGGTTCTGTTCTCTGCCATATGCTTAAATTAATTAGATGAGATAGCAACAGAACAAAACAGCTTAAATTTACTACAACTGCCATTAGAAATGCATAACAAACTGCTAGTAAACAGGTATTCCAAAAACAGCAGAGGAACACTAAATAGCTATATTCAGCTATTGTGCAGTGTTACGTATATTTTAAGCATAAAAGGAAAATTCCTTAGCTAATCTTTATGATTTGCATAGATATTGGTACATTAGGCAAAATATTGTTTACCATTAACTGCTGCACATTTATATAGAAGTTTTTCCTATATTCCTTTTAACACAGAAGAAATTAGAGACATTTACAAAAGACATTTAAATGTACCTGTGTTTAAAATCTCAAAAGAAGAAAGGAAAATTCTTGATTTAGAAAAGGGATCCATTTAAGTTGTTTATACATGGTAAAGATACCTGCTTTCACTGCAAAGCAAATGTTCTAGAAAAACTCTTCCCATAACTAGTCCATACAATGACTATGCATTGCAGCAATAACACAGATGCTCCAGGGCTTTGGCCTTGCATACATTTAGATTTCTGGACCTTAAAATTAATGCCTTCTGAGTAATCATAATGCAATTACTTAAACCAGATTACTTGATTAGAATGGCATGTTAATATAAGAATCTTGTCATTTAGATTTTGCTCTTAACTATCTCCCCTTTTTCCCTGGGTAATCATCATTACAGTAATGACAACAATAAGGGCCCATATGTTTCTTTGTCTCACACGCTGCTGATTGAGGGAGCGTGGTGCAAGTTAATGCAAAATGAGCTTCACAGCTCACTGTGCCAGATAAAGATGCCTACACAGAATTATGTGAGAGCAGCCATGGCCCCAGGAAGCAGAGCATCCTGGAAGGCTGACTGCGGAGATGGGGGCACGGATCAGTGGGGGTTGAAGAATCACCAGGGAGAAGGAGGGAACACACTTAACACAGGGTCTGCCACGTGATTGCTTAGTCATAACCACAGGTACCTACATTCGTGAAGACAAAAGAAGGTAATGCTGCCTGATGGGGTATTAATGTGCAATGTGCAGGAAGCACATGCTGCAGATGTCCCAGCCAGCACAAAAACCATGTTTTGAAAGCTGGCAGCTCCTCAAATTGAGGTCATTCATGTCTGTAACCCACCTCTTGTCTGGAGGCACATTTGCCAGTGGTGCAGCTGTGCTGGTGCAATTCTGGCAGGTAAGCACGGTTCATGGCAGCACTGGATGACTTGTACAGCACTACAGCAAGCTGGGTCTGCACCAAGACTTTGCACCAGGAAAGTCTAAACCCCAGGGTCAGTTCAGTTGCCAGAGCATGAAAAATCAGTACGCGTTCCTGACCTGCTGCTGTGGCTGCTGTAGTACAGACCACAGTGAAGAGCAGATTGACAGCAAGGTTTATGAGAAGATCTGGTGCCACATAACAGGAAGATCTTTGCAATAGTCTTTGCTGTCCAGAAAGGTTAGGATTTTTCATGGCTGTGTTTCAGCACTTCTGCAGCTATGCAAACCGTTTCTTTTTGCTCTACCCACAGGCAACAGTGGGCCTTGTCACATAGCAGCATAAGCTGTTCTCCCAGGTTTGTTTACTTTTTCCCACTTAACCTAAACACTTTTTGCAAGACAGGGGAGCACCTACCTCCATTCTCTTGCCATGCTCTTTGCAGTGTAAGAAAACAGATGATGTTTGGCTTTCTTTTTTAAAGGCTAATCATGTATCATTCCTTGATGCTGGATGCCCCTTGTGTGCACACTGTAATTTTCCCCTTAGCAATATAAATTTAATCTAGACCATTTAGCAGAAAAATCCCGTGCATGGCTGGCAATGGTCATGAAAGTGTATATATATGCTATACTGTCCTGTGTGCTTAAACAGCAACTCAGTATGTCCCCTGCTAATATGTACAGAGATGCCTTGAAAGCAAAAATACCTTCCTGGCACTGCCTTTGTGTTTAAATTTTTCTCATGGGTAATGATTAAAAATTGCGCCCATGAGAAACAGAGCGAAAATAAAGAAGACAGGGAGAAAGAACCACTGCAATGCTAGATGAACTAAATTGCTACTGCCATCTCAAATACTTTATTAGGTTCAATGAATATAAGGGGAAATCACTGGCATACACATTTTCAGACTAAACACTACTTTTCATGAACTTCATTCATGCAAAGAGACACTCAGTTTAAAATAACTTGGCCTTGGTTTCTTTAGAGGTGCTGAGCATTACTGTTTCACATTGACCTGAGTCTCTGCTATAGATGCTTCACTTTTCTGAAAACCAGTCCTATCCTGGCCATACAACATTTCTATTTGCATCCAAATATGTGTGCCTTGATGTGTATCAAGTAATAAAATTGGTTTTTCCAGTGTTCAGAAAAAGAAAGGTAAAGAATGTCACTGGAGTTCAACGTATCATTAATTTGACTCACATCTCAGTCGTTGACTTGGGAGAAACTTTCTCTTCCAAAGAGAAGCTGGCCTACTTAACACCGATGTTAATCCTTGACAGCAAAAAGGAAGGACTGGTTCCTTAATTTAAAGCAGCTCTATTGATTGCATTCATAAACAAGAAGGAAGAGCAGGGATTTCTGCATGACCTTTGTCCTCCCTCTTCATACTAAAAAAAAATTAAAAATTAAACAATTCTGTTGACCTCAGCAGTACAAGGTTTGTGGGTTGGGGTAATGACTGTAACCATCCAGCCCATATTCCTACTTCAAAATCTACTATCGATTGCTAATGGTATTGATGGATTGATCTTGATTTTCTCTTTCCAAGTGAAACTTTATATTTGGCCTCAAAAACAGTCCAACAGCTTGTTTAACTGTCCAAGGAATAGCTTTGGGGTGGAGGCTGCACTCCTTGCCAACACCAATTGCCTTGTGGAAAGCTTTCTGGCTTAGGAAGCACTGAATGCTTCAACACCCATCACAGCTTTTCCTCTTCTTTCTTAAAAGATATTTAATCTACATTTGGGCAGGTAATTTAAATGGAGTGGGAAATCTTGCTGGGAAATGGGAGAAGACCTCCTTGTGAAAATAACCTGAAAGCCTGTAACAGCCTTTCTTCAAGGCTGCAGATGATAAACCACTAATTTTGGCATGACAGAGGAAAGTCAAGTCCAGCATTAGCAGACTTTTCTAGTTCACATGACAGCTGACCTCTCTCCACAATATATACTCAAAGCATATTTGTTGTTTCTGGAAGAATTATGTCTGACAGAAGAGCTGTCTCTTGAAAATTCAGGGTAGCTATTCATCAAAATAGATGTCAAAAGCTTTGGGCATGACCACTCAGCCAAAGCCTTCCTTCTGACAAAAAATATTTTCTTTAATGATGCAGATAAAGATGACAGGCTTGACTGATAGTTGTTCAGTTTCATGCTGTTAATATTTACCTTCATTTTACAAAATAAGCCTGCATTTGCAGCACTTCATAGTTTTGGAAAATTACAGAGATTTGAATTTAAAGACTTTTTTTTCAATATTTCCTCATCTTAAAGGGAATAAAATCTAGTGATATTTTGAAGTGATTTGATGAAGGCTGGCCCATGGCTACAGTGCGAACAGAAAACCTAGCTCAAGGAAGCATCACTTCATTCAGTTTTGCCCCTCTATTCTTGCTTGAACTTATAAAGAGAGGGTCCAGTATGGTATGTCAGATCTGTAGCAAAGCAAGATAGAACAGAGGATCACTGAATGGGTCAGATATTCTCATAAAAGTGCTTTAATTTCTAGGGCCCCTCTTTGGTTGTCCAAGCCTTGTGACTTTTCTGTAGAAACCACTGATATGTATGGACATAAGTAGTGCTTTCATTGTCTTGTTTCTTTGAGTATAAAACTTTTCTTTAAGGCAACAGAAGACAAAACTTAAGAGTATTTTTTCCATAGAAGTACAGCACTGAAAAGATGTCCGGGGTCACGGGGTCTTGCCTTGCTCTGCAGTAATGTTCCATAAAGACCTTTATGAAGTGAATTAGTTTCACCTCAAAATTTGCTATTTATTTTGGTTCCACTGTTCTTGTTCCTTTCCATGACGGCAAAAAATATTCCTCTCATTTCCCAAGTAAACTTATTCTTTCAGCAGGATAAGGAATAGGCTGGCAACTGAAGAGGTAGGGGAGGGTCTGTTAAACCCTGGTGAGGAGGTGGGCTAAGGCTTTTCATTCTCCTGAAGAGCACAGGAAGAAAACAATGAAAAACTCCCCACTTACAAAGCGAGCCTTCCCCAGCACACAGAAATCGGTGTTTCCCATCACCTTATCCACATCCAGAGTTTCCCACCAAACTATGACCAACCCTTCCAGCTGACCAAATTAAATTCCTAGAAAGATAGTGGCCTATTATCTGATTGAAAGCTTCCTCTAAAACTTTTTTCAGCTCTACCTCTCACAGCCCCAAAAGAGCTGGCCAGCCCTGCCCAGCCGCTCCCTGATGCACCCACAGAACTCCAGAGCCACCCAGGAAGATTCCTGGTGCCCATCTTTTCCTTCTCTTCCATGGCATCTTCTCTGCCATTACTACACAACAGAATTACTGCCTGAAGGGCCCTATTTCCAGCAAAATAATTTCATCTGTGTGACTGGGAATTTTCAAGACAAGATTAGGTTTTGTGCCAAAATTGTCTATACTGTTTAAATAATCCTATTTCTTTTCCAGTATTATGTTTCTCTTTCATGTCCTCCTCTCCCTTCTGCCATCTCCAGTTAAATTATGGAAAGCAATAATGTCCACTTTCTAAATTCAATTCACTAGAAGAAACTGAGATCTTTTTATTTGTCTCAAGGAAGATACCCTCTATTTCCTCCATCATGCAAACAACCTTTCCCTGTGTCTACTGCTCTGTAATTAACTCCTCCTTTAGCATTCCAAGCTAAAGCAGAGAGTTACACTCCAGGGGAGCACTAGCTGGTGAGATTATATCCAATGGAAATACCTTGCCTTGTTCATCGTGTGAACAAAATTGTCTTTTTCACAGTTATAATACAGTTGTTCCTCACCCTGGTCCCACGGTGGCTGCTAATTACATCCAGGTCTTAATAACACATCCCTTTTTCTCTGGTTAGGTCTTTCTTAGTCTTGAATTCCTACATTACTGCAGAAGATACTTTTCTATTACTTCTGCTTTATATTGCTGCTCTTTTTTTTTTTCCCCTTTTCTCTTACTGCACTTTTGAAGACTGTCCTCTCTTTCCTGTGTGACATATAAAGGTCTGTTTGAAGCCAGTGCCTACCAGCTTGCCTTTTCGTGGCTTCCAGCCACTCCGACAGCCACCCCTCACGGTCCTGCAGACCACAGAGCTCCAGGTTTTGTACACAGAGGCTGCTGCAGGCTTGGAGGTGAGAGAAATGAGCAGATCTCTCTCTCGCACTTTCTTACTTGGCACTTTCACATTTCTAATTTAAATTCTATCATCTGTTCTCTTCTCTGCTGAGTGAGAAAGGTGATTGCATTGACACAGGCCATCTGTATACTGGAAGGTGTAAGAATGAAAAATGTTCTGCTGCCACCATAAAAACAGTCCAAGGGAGTTGTGCTTTAGGTATTACAGTAAAATATGTCTTTGGATAAGAATACTTTTGGAGTTTCTGTTACCTCACAGAAATTCCCTTCAATACTGTGCAACTACATTTTTTAAAAGGCTTTGGAATAATAGGTCTATTTATATTAATCCTAATAATAAACACAATAAAAACGTTTTTTCAGCTTACAAGTATTTCCCCTCTGAAATTACTGAAAGTCTTTTGCTGACATCAGCTCTGAGGAATTCCTCATGCTTGTTAGTTAGGTTTACATCATTTACTATTTAAAGTAGGAGAATTTAGCTAGCATTAGACCAGTATAACAACCCAAAAACTTATAGGAGAATTATTTGCAAGCTCAGTACTATATATTTAATTCCACGAACTTTGCTCAATCTGTATTTATTTGCATTCTGAGTTACCTTTTTATACTTACTTAAAGACTTTCATTTTGTAAAGATGAACAAATAAAAAGAAAATGGTTGTTATCAATGTTTTACTCAAATGACCTGAAGAGTTTATTTAGAGAGAAGTGCAGATGGTTGGGCAAGAGGACTGTAGACCTAGGATGACGTCTAAGGTGGCATAGAGGTGAGAAGTGTTCAAAAGATGGAATGAACCTCACCAGAAGTTAAATGGAAAACAAGAACCAGAAAGGCTATAAAGAAAATGAGGCAGATGGAACTGAAATAAACTGGAGAGGACAGGGGAGCTTCTGTCCATCTCCTTCAGACACCTCACTTCAGAGCTACAAAAGCCCAAGGGGTGTCTCCCCTGCAGATGCCATTGAATCCAGAAGCAATTAAACACAAGCACCACTGGCCCTGAGAGAGATTTGGGTGGGCACCAGTAATAATGCTTACAGCACATCTGATTATAAAAAGATGTATTTCATGACACATCCATACAAAACTTTCCTAACCACAAACTTTTGAAGAGAAGGAATGAAGAATCTGCTAGAATGGTATAACATATACATACACCATGATCCTTAAGCTGTTTGGCTTCATAAGGGTGAAGCCTAGAGGTAAAAGAGGAAAACCAAGTGCTGATAGAAGTTTTCAAAGATCATAAATGTTCAAGCACATAGTGATTGAATGAAAGAACAAACCATTATTTTTAAAAAATGTTGAACACTTCTTGTTAAATGCCATTTTGAAAGATGTGAGAACAAAAAGTATTTTCAAAATGGAAGAAGAATTTCTATTATTGAGCAGCATGCTTAGGAAATAACGTGTTTGCCTGAAGTAATGTGATATTACAGTATTGTGAGGAGAAGGACAAGTTCATTTTTTTAGTGAACTCACAATTCTTTCCAAAGCTTCTAATTCACTTTAATGTGATGCACGACAAGGACTAGGCCGACTTTACTATTTAATAAATTACCAGATGCCATGTTCTATTGTTCAATAGGGAAAGCTCCAATCTGACAAGGACTGCATAATAGAAACTATATTGCTTTCTGCTATGTCATTCTTGAAAATATAGGTATAAGAATATTAATGCATCAAAATATGCTGCAGGATACAGCTAAAGATGAATGAGCCCATTCAGATATGATATTAAAATCCACTGAAAGATAATTTGGGCAAAGAAAAATACTTTTTACTTTGTTTATAAATAACAGAGTTCTGAGACGATATTGACAATTACAAATAATATCCCTATCACACTGTATGAAAAGAGTACCTAAGCTCCACAAACAACAAAATCAAGTATGTTTGACAACTCAATGCCTGAAAATTATTTTGTTGTATCAAACCCCACATATTTCCTTAAAAATGGTGAACCAACTCCGAGATACTTGTGGACTCTCATGCTTGTGGAAAAGTAGCTGGGCATTCATGTGGCATTTCACTGCCACACATGAAGCAGTTCAGAGTAAACAAAGCACTTAAAACCAAAAATTATAAAAAATAACAAATGACCAAAAATTGTAAAGAAAATATAAAGGGGAATTGTTTTACAAGCACTGAAAATTACTAGTTTAATATACTTCTGGAAAAGGGAGTTCATTGTATATAGTATTGGTGGTGAATAAAATATGAGACAACTGTGTCATATGCATGTGTTTATTCAGATTTTGGAAAAGGTAACATGATGGCAAGCCTTCACTGGCCAGAATAATCCATAACTGTGTTATCAACAGTAACCCACAGGCTTCATGTGTTCTGCTATTTTTAATCTTGATCTCAAAATATTAAACTATCTATTTCAAGATCATGAAAAAAATGTGCAAAATATGCTCGCGCTTCAAGAGAATCTATTTTCAAGAATTACATTTAAAAAGTTAAAATGTTTCCTGCTGCTGAAGATACTGTGATAAGAAGAGAGAATTTTCCCAACAGTGCTGACAGTAATTCTGGAACATGGAGGTACTAAGCAATTTTTTCAATTTAATTATTTAATGAGAAGTTTAACCATATTTTTATTTGGAAAAGAAAATCAAACCAAACAAAAATAAAATGAGAAAATATTAGAATGATCCAGTTCATGAACCCTGAAAAAGCTAAATTTAAAATATTACAAATACAGAATTTTTTCCATTTGTCTATAAAAAAATGTACAGGTGGAGGAGATGAATTATTAGCTGAGTTCATTTTGTAACAATTTTACAGGATTGATATGGAAGAACAATGAAAAACTCTTCATTGTGAAACACCAAGTGGCAACATCAAAAATTAAATCCTAGGAGCCTAGAAATCCTTAGAAATTTTTACCACCGGCAACGTGACTTTTTTTTGAATCAATGTATTTCTCTGAGGAGTTATTGTCATTTAATACAAGTAAATATCTTACAGAGTAAATTCGTCCGACACCTGTAACTCCCAAAGCAGCCCCATTCAGGTACAGGATTATGCAGGTCCACAGAAGAAGGACACCTTTCCTTTTTCATTTGTAGATAATGAAGTCAGTTACATGGAACTGCTCATCACTACATTTCAATCTATGGTTCCTTCATATTTATAGAATGAATTTCTTCTGGTGATCTGAATTTACAGGTTCCTATACCTTCTGGAAAGGTACTCTCAAAATTTAAACAAAGTCTCAAATGAGTTTTGTTTGAACTATTCCTGTTATACCTGGTCATGAATCACTCTACAGTCCCAATCTGGATTTTAAAACAACTTTTTCATTCAGTTGTTAAATGAAGTGGGTGAAGCAGATGGCAGACTATATGAGGAAAATACTAAAATAGCAAGATGCAGAAGTGTTCACACTGAGATTGTGGAGGAAGCTTATGTCTCCAAATCTAAGAACCAAGTAAAAAGGCTCTACCCTATCACTGCCAAAACTTCCCAGTTGAATGGGTGGGACCACAAGCCGTCTTTGCACCTTGTACTTTGGTGCATACTCACAGTAGCACAGTCCAAGATTTCAGTATCTTCCTAAAATCTATTTCAGATCAGACATTAGGCCCCTCATGCTGTCATTTCTACTTCAGTTTAAACCCTGGTAGACAGAGTTGTTAACTGCAAGGCCGCAGATGTCCAACTTTTGCAGGCATGTCAGAGCCTGAAACTGAGAAAAGTCCTGCCCCAGCTTCTTAATAAGATCTTCAAAATAGGCAAAGATTTTCATGTGGCTGTGAAAACACTAAAGCATCTGGCTTGGTCCAAAGCTAGAGAAAGTCCATCAGAAAGCCCCATAAAGCCCATGGACAGCCACTTGCCAATTTCAATGAGATTTAGATCAAACTTTTATTGCATTACTTAAAGCTCTGGAATCCACAGGGGTAAAGGAGCCCTGAACACAAACCCTTAGGAAAGGAAATAGAACGGGAACACCCTGTGATTTCTCATTCCAATTACAAATTTCGAAGCTAAGGCAAATAGTCAAAATAAACAAGTGTTTTCACAGCTGCTCATAATAGCTTAAAATATATAAAGCTTGACTTATAAGTTATTTTTCTATTTTAGAAATGCATCATAACTTCCACCCCCACATGCATTTGCTCAGAGAGCCTGCTAAAAGAATTTGCTGAGAAGCGGAGTGCATTGCCATCTGTTAACAGTCGAAAGAGACCCACTTTTTAAAAAAATCTCGTCTTCATATTGCTATCAATTTATCCTCATCCTCTGTCTTGATGCGACCTGTTCTCAGTTTCTGAACAAGTCCTGAGGTCATGAATATCAGGCAAGAATATTTGGATTTGACAGAGCGAGGTAAATGGTTGGACTAAATAATTCTATGAAGTCAGAGAGGAAGAGCACCAAGTGGACAACAGAATCTGCCTGCTTATAACTACATGATTGCATATACATTTTCTTACTTAAAGTATATTTTATAGCCTGCTACTTGTCAGTGTTGCAAGTCTCAGTGCTCCTCCTGCTTCCTTTCAGAAGTGATTCTGTAACTTAACAGTTCTTATCCCCACAAAGCATTTCTTCATGTCATGTGAGCATTTAGGATGACCCTTGACATAGATGTCTCAGTTGTTGCTTACTTCAGAGAAGGTTTGACTAGTCTGTATTACATAGCTGACTCTCAGAGGAAGGAGAGCTGTAGTCCTTCCCTCGTTGCCAAAGTTATTAAGATGCTGGGCCCCACAGTTGCCTCTGCAGCATTTCTAAACAAGGTTCCAGTGTGGAGCTACACTGATAATGAGGACCTTTCTTTTTCATTGTGGGAACATCTCACCCATCATGAGCGGCATCCCAGCTGTTCTGAATACTGCTGATTGAATGGTTCTTCTGGATAGCGAGAAAAAGCCATGGGGCTTCTGCTGCATAAAGAGATGACTCCAGCAACCCACACAACCCAAGGCCACAATGAGTTTCCTTGAGGGAAGGAGATATTCCTGTACTTGTCAGCGAAATAAAGGAAACAGGGAAGGTCTCCATTGTGTTTTGCTGAAGAAGAGTCAGAAAAAAAAGTGGGAACAAAGCCAGACTCCTGGATATACAGATGAGATAATGTATCTCCAAAACACCCATGCAAAGCAGCAAAGATGCATCTCCTTGGGGCCAAGATTAAATACATCACCTTCTGCATCTTTTATAGGCATGTAATTCTGAAGAACTTAATCAAAGGCAATATGTCCTATAAGCAGATGCTGCATTAGTACAATGTATGGCAATTGATATTCTTACAAATGGATATTATGATATTACATTTTAATAAAGCCATATGTCAGGTATCCTCTTCTTACCTGTTACTGACTTTCTTTCTATGGTGCAAAGGCAGTAAATTTTCCCAAATTAATTTTAAAAATTGGAGGAGAAAGAGAAATATCTTTTTTATTTCTGGTTATTTTCACTGTAGTTCAGACATCAGAACTCACTGTCACTCATCTGAGAAAATCTGTGAAACCAGTCTGCTGAAAATTGACCTGCTTTTACTTTTTGCAATTTGCTTGCTTTGCCTCACTAATTGTAGATATTGCCAGTGATAGAGCCTGAAAAGTTTCATAAATTTAATTTCTGAACTGTTTATCCACACATCTTATAGTCTCATATTTTCCTCATTAAATTATTTCATCTGTAATCCAGAATAGATGGAATAGTGCCAGAGGTCTGAAAGGTGAGGCAGGGAACAAAAAGACTCCTCAAATCTTTCCATTTTGATATTTTAACTTTAACATACTCTGTTCAACTGCTGGACTTCCAGTAAAAGCTCATAAGCAAAGAATGGGTGCTTCAGCCTTTCAAACTTGATTAGCCAGCTCAATATCACGTTCCTGAATAAGCCTTAGAAAGGGAAAGCCTGAAATGCCAGTCTTGCCTGAAGACATTTCACTATGTACATCATGTGATGTATTCTGTTGTTTTCAGTAATACTATTCTTTACAGTATTAATCTAGCTGAAAGCAAGAATGAGAAGCCTAAAATTTCAAATCTTCCTGGTAATTTTGGACCCCATATTTTGGAAGTCATCTGGATGACCTTAGCAAAAAACAAGACACTCAAAAACTGAAGAGCAGGTTTTTTCATAAAATTGCAGGTCCAGAACAACAGAACTGATTGGACTCTAGCTGGTACAAGTAACTACTTGGATCATAGTTTCTCTGCCAAAGGGTTCATGGTCCCCTCACTTGGCTTCAGGGGTGGTGGGGAGGGGCAAGTAAGCATTTAGGTACAAAGTCTTAGAGATGCCAAGTCTTGTATTGTATCTTTGAACGTGTCAGACATTTGTTGTGTTCCGAATCAAAAAGGGGATCAAAAATGGGATGAGGCTTGTCCCAGTTTAGACACAAATCCAGGAGAAAACAACCCAAAAAGGGGCATCTCTCTCTGTCTCTCTCTCTCTCTCCTGCCTGCCAGGCAAGCAGGCCCTGGCAGCCCTTCCCCCCTGGGTTCAGGAAAATAATTTCTCAAATGAAAGTGAAAAAAACTATTTATTTAACAAACAGAGGCCCCTGCTGTCACAGGGCAAAAAAGGATATTGAAACTCCCTCCCCATCCCCTAAAAGAGGACTATGGATTTTAGAGTTCTTTCTGTAGGTAAAACCTGCAGTCCTGAGCTGGGCCGGGCCGGCCAGGCAGGGTCCGACGATCCCCCTTGGAGGGTCCCGCCGAGCAGGTCCGGAGATGGTAGCTGGTCTCGGATGAAAAGCGAGCCAAAAACAGTCCAAAAAGGAACAGAAGCCACTGAGGCAGATCACAGTCCCTTCTCCGCTGAAAGCTGAAGAAAACTCTTCTCTTTGCCCTCCTCACTAGCAGAAAAAATGCAAACATTCTAGTTGCAAGGTCAAGCTAGCCACTTCGAAGAGTTCTCTTGGCTTCTCTCTCCCCCCTTTGCAATTTAAAGGTACACTAGAGGTCAAGCAGGTGATGGGGAATACAGTATTGTCATAAAATCACCCCAAGACAAGGCTGAAATGTTATGTATCATTATTTCTTTATCAGAGATTGAGGTACGACCATATGCTGGGGTTGCTAGGCCAACAGATGTGAGATTCTTGTATCTAGAGGTCACAGAAATGCTTTGGCAAATTCAAGGTTTGTAAATCTTCTTTCCTTTGAAGAGATCACTGAACAACTCTACTGATTTTAGTGTTGTTCTTATCTTGCCCTGTTGTAAACAAGAAAAGAATGAAAAGCAGACATTTACACAAGCAACAATTCTTGTAATGATAGCTGCAATATTTTGTCAGAGTTCAGGTACATAGAGAGAAGAACTCAAATAACTGGAACTGAAACGTGGCAAGAAATGAAAACATCATAAATTTTCAAGCACAATAATAAGAGCAAAAAATATATCAGAAACTCTGCGGAGAGAATAGATGATGAAGCTACAAGGGAAAGACTCAGAAACAAAATGAAACTATAGCCGAAAAACTAAGTGTATTTTGTAACTGCACATGTTGGGGAATGGGTGAGGGGTGGGGAGAGGATATGCAGGCACCCATCGGAAAACTTTTTTATAGTAAGCATGTGGAAGATTTGTCTCAACACATGGTGTCAGTAGCAGTAGTTAGGAAGTGAAGAAAAAGTGGTAACAACTGGATGGGACAAGACAATAGGAACTTGCAATTGCTAAAGGTACTCTCATGGATAAAAATACCAAACCACTAAATCCTTTAAAGCCTCTTCATGTGCAGAGAAGTGGCAATGGTTTTTACAAAGGTTTTCAAAAGAGATTTGAGGAACTCTAAGCAAATAACCTCAACATTTCACTGAGGAAATTGGTAGCAACTCTTCCCAGGAATAGAATTAGCAGGTACAAAGTGGGTAAGATCAACACAGTCTTTATAGAGATCAAGCATCAGAAATCTACCAGAATTCTCTGATTATACTTTAATAAACATGTGGACAAAGAAGATGCATTTAATATAATCTACTTTCATTTCCAAAACACACTTGGCAGGGCTTACTATGAGACACTATTGTAGAAACAAGCTAAAATGGACAGGAGAAAAGGTCCTCACATGGCTACATGACTAGAAAACAAAGGGTAAGAATATTTACTTAGTTTTCATGACTGAGAAGTTGCTATGAAGCCCTGCTTGGGGCCCCACTGTTCACCATATCTTTAAAGAGATAGATAATATGCATAAGGGTTGTCAATGTTTGTCAACAAAACCAAGGTGTGCAAGGTAATACAGATGCCAGCTGACTGCAGAAATGCAGAAGGGTCTTATTGCTAAGTGATCAAGGGAGAAAATAAAAGCTCAAGTTTCCTACAGGTAAATCTAAAATTACAGAAAGGAGGGAAATCATAACTGTCTAATTCCTAAGAGATATTTTTCTGTGGTTAATGTAGCTCATGTCATTTCCCAGAGGTTGTGTCACTGTAATTTCCAACCCCTGTGTATGGTGAAAACATCTGTGAGAATTATAAGTACCAACCCTGAAATGGCAATCTGAAGTCAAGAAAAATTACCTTCTGGATAAATGGGAATGACACTTCTTGAAAATAAGCCAGAGGCCTGCAGATGCAAGTGGAGGAAGACCTTGAATTGCTTTAGAAAATAATGAAGTAAGAGCAAGTGTTTTCCAGCATACTATGTACCAGAGCTGCAATCTGATCATTATAGCCACTCAGTCCCCTGGAACACAGTATATTCTATGATTTCACCAATAATCAGGAGGTGTCATTCCTAACCATATGATTTCTCCTAAATACTATTAGAATGTTTCATAATGACCTGTATGATTTTCTCTTGTGTCTCTTTAATGGAAACTAAATACATTTCCCCTTTGCTACCAAATATGCACATAAAAATCTGACTCATTTAGATTTATTGTACAGGCTGCCAGAATCCTGACTAGACAAGATCCTCCTAACACCGTATCTTGATGAAGGACAGAAAGGACCACTCGAGCACTACAGAGCTGCTGCAGAGGCCAGTGCTTTCAGGTGATGTAACAGCAATTGTGTCTCCCCAGGGAGGAGGAAGTCTGCTGATGGAGTGAAGAGAGCCTTCCAGCTTTTATTTCCCTGGACACCTCAGGAAAGTCTTCATATGATATGTGCTGAAGAACCAGGGGATGCTACATACTTATTAGAAGATATCTGTGAGACAAATTGCGGCTTAAATTTGCACTGGAGGGGGGAAGTGGTTTATCCTCAGACACTGATGCTAGGGAGAATTTAAATAAGTTTGAGAACAGAAGGAAAGTGTGGAGGCCAGCGGTGAGCATATAAAAAATTTAAATGGACAGCTTTTTTCCTTGATTTCATGATCTATTCCAGCTTTTAGACACATCTGTCTTTCCCCTTGAAATGGCTGCCTCATGGAGGAAAAGCTGCCACTCTGCATTTCAGACCCTCCAGAATCCTTTGACAGACTTCATAAAGAACAGATATGACCAAAAAGCTGCTTGCTAGAGTCTGAACAGGTGAGTGTCTACCCTGGCAACTCAGCTGAGACAGAAGAAGGAAGGATAGCACCCTATAAATTCAAAATTTCAACATGAAACAGCATCTCCTAATCTTCCCTGAGGACCCTGGGTCTTCTCACATTGGTCACACTGCCCAAGCACTGTCTGCAAAATTCAAGCCCTAAAGCCCTCTCAGAACTGCACTAATGGGAAGATGGCTTTGTAGGTACAGTCTTTTTTTGAGAGGGAATTGGTAATTTTTTCTTCAGTGTGACTAGGTGCCCCCAAAAACCTTATTAGTTCCTTCTCCTAAAGAACAGGATGGCAGGAGTAATGTGAGCTTCCATCCCTTTAAGGTTTTGACCTGAAGAATGCCCACACTGGGCTTTTCCTCTCACTGCAACACCAAAACCCAAGTGTGAATGTAAATGGACCTAGGATAGGGCATCCTATCTTATAACTGATGACGACACAAGCTGGACTGACTCTGGGAGTTCTGACTCCCATGCTGTCCATCCCCAAGGATAACTCCTGGCCACCGAGGGCACACTGTATTTACACCCCACAACTCGTGCTGCCATCAGCCTGGGTGGGTGACACGGGGCCATGCACTGCCCTTTCCTTCAACAGCATCTGGAAATGTAGCTTAGGCAGCAAAAGAAGAGGCAGGGCTGCAGCAGTGGGGAAGAATGAGAAAACTTTGTGTCCAAAGGAAAACAGCTCCTCTGGCTTCTCTTCCTGGCATGCTGTCTGCATGTTTGTACATGCCCGTGCAGCAAGGATGATGCTGGTGTCTCTTTGCAACACAGCAGCTGCGTGGGACAACTTTTGCTGTATGCTGAGAAAGGGGCAAAAGACCTAAGTACACACACTGGCTGCAAATATATATGGCAGAAGGTGAAAGACCAAACTACTTCATCCAAATATGCACAGTCCTGGCAAAGGCTATCCAAACATCCAGGGACCACTCTGGGCTCCAACACGGCTCAGACACCCACTGTGGTCTCAGAGCAGGGGAATATGCCATACATACATAGATACACACTGGATGAAGGTTGTGTACGTGGGCTGAAGGGCAAGTCTGGGTGTTTCGGACCTGATGCTCAAAGTATCACAGAATCACAGAATAGGTCAGGGTGGAAGCGGCCACTTGTGGGGTCATCTAGTCCAACCTCCCTACTCAAGAAGGGTCTTCCTAGAGCACGTGGCATAGGATTGTGTCCAGACAGTTCTTGAATATCTCCACTACCCCTCTTGGCAATCTGTTCCAAGGCTTGGTCACCCGCACTTGACAAAGGTATTGTCAAGTACACCTGGAGAGCCAGGCACTATGGACACTCGGGGAGTGGGACCGTGTGAGCACAAAAGCAACATGGTTTGTTGAAAACAGGCCTCTTGTTCATCACTTTGCTCTTTTTACTTTTTTACAGCTTTATTTCCAAAAGATACACGTTTACAGTAATCTTAATTCTCACTCTCTCTTACAGAATCACAGAATCAATTAGGTTGGAAAAGACCTTTGAGATCATCATAGGTAATTGAAACACGAAGCTGAAGTAATAGGTGTTACTTGGAGAAATTCAGAGCAGACTCCACATCATCTGAAATCCCTTGTCCAGTTCTTTGTTCACTTTGGACCTTTTTCCTCATTACAGATTGCATTTCAGTCTTTAGAGGTTTGACAGGTAATACATATTTTTAATTTGTGTTCATGGCAACATTTATTTTGTTAAAATACTGTATATGCCACACACATTTGGCAACAAATTGACAGTATCTACACTAATTCCAAAAATAATAATTACACCTTTCCACATTGTCAACAAAGAGATCACTATCAACATCCCCAGCCTCAGCTAATTACTCAGTCCACTCCTGAACTTAATTTTGGTGTAAAACTAACCTCTTCCAGGAAACATTTGAGTGAAAGTAAAGCCTTGTACCACGAAAGAGGCACCAAAATAAGTCTGCAGTGAAGAGTGAAGTGACAATGAGACCAGAGGACTCTATCGAGGATCTCAGAAACACATTACAAAAAGAGCTTCCAATTACTTTTAACAAAAGCACTGGGCCTGCATTCAGCCTTCTGACACATTTATACATTTGCAATAAAGTCCTCTTCAGTGCTTTACAGGTTAATGTTTACCTTCTGGGGCTACTTCTATGATACCAGTTGGATTTGCAATGCCTCTAGCAATGGCCTCATTCTCATCTAAATGAAGGATAAATTACATATGCTGATCATAGATTGTGTTTCTTTCATTTACTGCCTTATTTTTTGGATCCTGCTGAGTCCTTGCATGGCCTAATGCTCTCCTCCAGGTTAACTCAGCCAGAGAAGGATTTTGTTGTGCACAGTACATACAGTACTAACACACCACTAATGTTTCTAAGTCTTACCTAAATACATGCTGTCTACCACATTCATATTTTACCTTTTTCCTGGAAAGCACTGTTCCCAGCAGCAGTGACTTCCCTACCAGCTGAACACAGAGTCAATATTCTGCTTCTTGTTAGGAAGATTAAATACAAGTTATCAGATCATTAGAGATCATTCACAGAACAGTTCAATGAAAATTTATTAATTCATGTCCTGCTCTAAGTGGACATTGTTGTCAGTGACTTCTAAACCTGGACAACTCTAGAAAATACTCTGCAATGCATAATCCTTCATCCTCACTGGAAACTGGATATCTTAATACATATCTCCTATCTGTGTTAGTCTTCATCTGTGTTTGACTTCACTACCTTTGGCCTCTCAGACCTCAGGCCAGGTAAAAAGGTGCCTAGCATCATCCTGAAAAGCATATTAGCCTTATTGGATATTAATGATGTTGTAGAGATCTGATATATAATTCCAGCCCATGCCTCCAAGACTAACATGTGTAAAACAGTTCAGTCATCAAGAAGAGATGATTAAAGACCCTGACTAATTCTATCTGCCTCACACCCATCACACCAGTCCCATTTCCTACACTTTATTAATGAGTGCACCATTGGAAAATCCATCATCAATGGTCTTATTATGCAAAGGTCACAGACTGCATTAGCATTAGCAATACAGCAGGTTTTTTCTAGAGGCTGTGCAAGTTAGTCACTTGCCAGACAAGCTACCATGTAAAAGCTACCATCTTACTCACATTCACTCCTGCCCAGACTCAGAGCAGAATCTATGAGAAGTCAAGAAATTCATAAGCATCAAGAAGACAGTATTACCCATATTGTTCTCATCTCTTCTGTAACATCCATTTTCTACAAAACATCTGTCTACCGAGATCTCAAAAGTAGCACAGCTGAAAGTATCTAGCTGTCAGGATGTTTCAACAAATTTCTATGTTTGCTTTCAGGATGTGATTTTGTGCCTGCCACCAAGTTCTCAAACAAATGTCAGTGCTGTTCCCAAAGCAGCAGAAACTGTACTCAGAAGACAAATGGGGAAGGAAAACACAACAGCTTTTTTTTATAGTTAACAATCTTTACAGAACTCTGAGGTCAAAGGATGATGACATTCAGATCTTGATAAGGAACATGACATTTTCACAGTTACATTATCTTCTCTAAATGTCAGAACACAGTACTCCAGTCACAATACATCAGTGCACTCAGAAAGGATCTGGTCTTCCATTCCTTCACATCAGTTTTGTACCAGTTTGACTTCATTTACATTAAAAGAATTGTAAATTTTTAAAAATGTTTAAGAGGAATACAGCAGAAGGATGGAGCCAATAATGATTTCTGAAATTCTATGGGGAACATTTCCCTAAGTAAGATATCTTAGACTTTTTAACAGTTGTGAAGTCGATCATACTTGAGGAAGAAATCAACTCAGCCCTTCTCTAATATTTCAGACAGTAAAATATCTGGGGCTGTTCTCAGATGTAAACCAAAACTGAAACTTTCCTTGGTGTTTGGCACCTCCCTAAATGATCCCGAAAATCTGAACTAGACTTGCAGAAGGGCAGTTACAAACCGGTAAGCAGAAAATGAAAAGAGAAAACCAAAAAAAGAATCAACCCCCAAAATATTGTTTCAGCTCCCTTCAGCGCCATCAATTCAGAAACTTTACCTTTTTTGCTCAGAATACTTGGTTGAAAATATCAGGCAGCTGTGGGTACATGGACAGTTAGAGGAACTATACTGCTAAGACCATCTATTATTACACTTTTTGGTACACATGCAAAACCTCTTAGTGAAGCTAACACAATCTCTGGCTCCTTATCTCTACTTATCTTTGGCATATCACACTTTTAGATTCAGAACCTGTAGTACAGGAACAAGGAATAAGAAGGGAGCACTTGAATTTTAGATCTCTGCTTGTTTCCCCCACATACTGTCATAAAATCTTCATACACTCATAATGATATTTTTAAGTACCTTTTAAAAGGTATAACTAACTAAATAAATATATAACTTGGACAAACTTGTGTCTGCAAACTTGAGTGGAAAAACAAATGTGTTTAATTTGGCATATGAAAGCTTCAGAAAGCAGAGAAAATGGCATGGATGTGACAAAGTAACCAAGTATGAGCTGAGAGTGATTTCATTTTAGTTGAGAACAACTTAATTTTAGCTGAGAGCAAAAAGGCAACCTCACAGTGCATTAACAGACACTACACTGTTGAAGTGATGAAGTGGTAATAATTCAGTACATAGCATTTTTTCTGGTACTCATGTCAGACAAACATTCAGAAAGCTGTTCAAATGACAGTGGCACATCCAGATACAGCTTTGCTATCAAAGAATCAAAAGCAGTTTCTCTAATGGAAGGCAAACAGAGACTGATCAGTCTCTAGATATCTAAACAGCAAGAGATATTTCTGAAACTAGATTAATCTTTAAGCTAGCAAAGACATTATGAGATTCAATATCTAGGAGTGGAAACTGGAGACGTTGGCCTAAAAATAGATGAAAACTGTTAACAAGGAATTAAAAACCTTTCTTATAAATGTGATTTATTTTCTTTTAAATTTACAGTACTAAAAGCAAACCTAGATGCAGTTCTAAAGGTTATTAACACTCATAGCCATTAGCAAGTAGCACAAAAATAGTGAGGACTAGGAAGAATTGTTTTTTATAATGTAACTATTTAATTCATCATGCTTAAATCATGCCTACTATAACTGATAACAAAAGTTACAAGCTGTAAAAATTATTGCAATGAATTTTAAAACTATAGCATTAGCGCTAAATGTGTTGACCTAGAACATATTTGGGACAGTTTGACTTCCAGCTGACTACTCTCCCAAAGCCAGTGGCTTCTCACCACTTAAAGAAAATCACACATTGCAAGTGTATTTCTCACATGCAACTGCTCAAATGTGTTTTCTCTGTTGATGTTAATCACTAGCAGTAAAATATAAGTACTCACATTATGTACTGAGAACAAGTAACAAGAAAATGTCCATTTTCAGATGAGACAAATGGAGCAAAGTAGAAGATGAAGAAACTCCAACCAAGTTAATCCTGGTTCAGTACAAAACTTCACCTATCCAACAGCTGGACACAGCTCAGCAGGATGCACAGGTAACAGGTCAGGCACACTGAGATCTCACTACCAGAAAAGTAAAACCTGAGAGCAGTAACATCTCCTTGCTTCCTTAAATAATGTGCATTTTTCTTGTACAACGAGTCTGACATGTTCAATTTAGTTCTGCTTGGAACAAAATGTAGTTCTGACAGATGATGCCTTATATTAGCATAGTACCAAGATACAAGAATTACCTGTTCTTTATCTTGCAAAATATCATAATCCTTGACCTTCCAGTTCTTTTGTTTACAAATATTAACTTACTTGAATCTGCAATTCAACAGTGATGGACACAGGAATAAAAACACAAAGAACTGATAAGTACAATATTTATTAAAGTGCTTTAATATATATTTTCTAACATAGCCATTACATCTTGATGGTATTATTTTGAAGTGTTTGGGTCAACAGCAAGTAAGTATCCTCACACAGTTCTAGCATTCTCTTCAGAAACCCCTTTTTCATCTCTTGTCAGTAAAAAGGAGACAGGAACATAAAATGCCCTCCAAGCACAGCTTTTAAAACATTTTAAATTATAAAGAGAACAGCTCTGCATGAAGATTTTCTTTTTCTCGTGTACTTTCTATTTCCCACATTTTTCATTGCTCTCATAATTTTTAAGATATCAGTTCCAGCAGCCTGGGGGGAACCATCATTCATACTGATTGGCAAAACTCTAGATCCAGTTTAGTGTATGACCATCACACAGCTAACAATAAACTCTTGACTGCATATAATTGTGCAAGTATTCAGTAAAACTGACTTGTTAGACTGTCTTCATTGTTGATGCTGACACTCAACCAGCTGATTACCAAACTGATCACTTTGATCAAAGGTTTTGTTTTAAATTCTCAAGTATATGGGGAACACTTTCAAGATATTACATATTAAGACTAGGAGTAGTGAGACCACAGACAGCAGCCCACTGAGAAGGCTGCTGTGAGACACCCAACCATGCACATGAATCCAGTGCTGTTCACGAGTCTGCTGGGGACAGCTATAGCTAAACTGCTGGAGGCAAACCCCCACTGGCTTACATTGCTGGCTTAGAGACTGGCAATTTTACATCAATAGGACAAGAATCTGTTCCCAATGGATTGTCTGTGCTAGAGGCTTGATCTGACAACATTTTGTGTATCTTTCTGCATTGCTCACTTTTCTAAAGGGCATTTGCTAGTTCCTGACTGGCTGGTAGCCTCTGGCAGACTCAATATTTCGAGAACTTTTTCACCTTCACACAGTAGGAAGTATGCTACTGCATTTGGAATTGATTTCTTTATGCTTCTATAGTTACTACTTAATGTGGCCTGCCTGATATTACAAGGATTTATACTGAATCTTTTATTTATTTACTTTTCTTCCAGAACCTTCTTTCTCATCCTTGTATTCATTTTTTCACCATGAACAAAACAGTTTCACAAGAGTTACGTAAGATAAAAAAAATATATCAGAGATATAAAAATATAGGAAATCTCTTAGTAGAACAAGATAAAGTAATCCAAAACTGTTAGGCAATAACAGTGATATTCTCCTTATTCAGTTCAAATTTGCATGCTTGATATTGTCAAAGTAAAGGTAATTTTCTTCTTCGTATTTTTTTAATGAAAAATAGATGTCATTTGATTTTGCTAGCTGCTAAATTTTTTATGTGCATTTATAAGTGGGAGAATGCATTTATGAAAATCCATCCCCTTCTGCATTGGTTCCATCTTCTGCAATGAGCTGAATGCTGGAAGCCCTCTGCCACAGTGTACAGCAACACAGCAGAGTTTAAACTGAGAGAAAAGGCTGTCAAAGAGGCAATCATTTCAAGATTCTGACTTTTGTTTCTCCCCAGAGATGTAGTAAAATGCCTTTTTCACAGTTTTTTAAAATAAAGCTATTAAAGAAAAAAAGTGGGTTAATTATTAATGCTTGTCCTTATTAATCTATTCTACCTCCCTGTTTCTTCACAAAAGTCTTCTCCAGGGCCTTGTGCACAGTAATATTGTTGGAGTATGCAGGGCACTGGTCTGAACTATAAGAGCATTCCCAGTAGCTCCTATCCAAGCCCTAGCAGCTCTGACAGCCAGTGCTAGTGTTGTTGGACCTGTGCATTCTCCCCCACCCCTCCAGCACAGCAGGCCAGCCTTCGTGCTCAGTTGGGAAGGTTGTCATGGTGGAGATGCTGAGAGATGCTTTTTGACCTTCTCCATATAGACACAGCCGACTCCAGCCTTCCCGTATCTCTTAGGCTAAAGATATCCATCTGCTTGGACTCTGTCACACATGGGAAAGCTGTGCTCCCTGAATGCTTCTCATCTTGTAATTTACAGATCATGAAGGGCCAGAGGAAGCAGAAAGACATGTGAAGGTAATGCTATTAATGCTCTGTGGCTCCACAGGATGCTGGGTTACCACCTCTATGTCTGGTTTTGGCTGTTGTGCATGTATCTCACCCCCTTGTCAGTGCAACACAGGGGAAGATTTTCACAGGAAATATTCCTAATCCCAATCTCTCTTATTTTGTAGTTTATACTAGCTAAACTTCTCCCTCCAAAGCTGCCTCTATGAACATTTTCGTTTCATGGAATGGACTACATTAATGTTGAAGTGCAGTCTTTGAAACAAATGCTCCACCACAGGCCCTCACCCACAAATTCTCACACACAGGCCCTTCTGCCTTTCTCTCCATTGGCCTCAATGGAGCAGAACGAGCAGACCTGGGTGTGACAAGGATGGGAGTGAATCAGATTGGGTAGCACACCTGCAGCCCAACTCGTGGCACCATGGACAGCCACCTATGACAATCATGTGGGGACAGGCAGGGAAACCTGCAATTTGATACAGAGCAGAACTGCTTGAACTACACAGGCCCATGAGAGCCGTGGCTATAAAGCCATGACCGAGCTAAAGGCCAAATGGGTAAATTTACTTTCCACAGCCAGCCACACTCCTCCCACATAATGCATGGAACTTACTAATAATCCAGCCTCTCTAACATAATTTCCCTGTCTTTTTCTACTGCACACTTTCGTTTCTTATTTTTCTATTTTCTTCCTAAAATTCAAGTAATTTTAAAAATTGCACAAAAAGTGCTGGAATACTTCCTAGTAAGTTAAGTTAAAACAAAACAATAATGTTCCAAACTAGCAAAGAGAAATGCAAGAAATTAAAGTCCATAATGCTAGCTAGTTTTAAAAAACAATATGGATTTCATCCAGTATAACTCCAGTTAATCCTTAACCAGGTTCTTTCACACAAAAACAATCTTTACTTCAACTGGATCAGGACCAGTTACAAAGCTTTGTTATTTTTGGTAGTGATTGAAGTAACTGTAGCAGTAAAAAAACATCTTTAGTAATTTAAATGGCATTTCAAGCATTTTTAAAAGCAGAGTTTATTTTTTACATTATTGAAAATTCATTAGTTATTCATTTTGTATTGCTTGAGGAAAGCTCTAAGAGGAGTCTTCTAGGACTGTAACTCAATATATGAATTAGATTGTATTGTCCAAGTATAAACACATTCTCATACTAGACTTTGCACTGTGTTCTTTTAAATTGACATGGCTTTTCAGAAAGGTTTTCAAATGTGGGAGATGGCACAATACATTTATATAAAGATCTCTAGAAATCCACCTATTAACTTATTTTAGTTGTTAGCCTTTATCACGGTTGCAGAGGCAAGCTCATCCAACATTATTTTCCCACAGTCCAAACTCCTCCTTTGCTGGACTATCTTCTTTAAAGTACATGAAAGTCATCTGGAGTCAAAACTCTCTCATCGAGAAGGAGTCATGTTAGTGGTTCAGACAGGCTGGGCACTGGAGTGAAAATGGCTCCATTAGCAGCTGCGAGTTACACAAATGAGAGAGAAGCCTTTCAAAGACAGTGAAGGGAAAGAAGGGGCAGAGAGATCAAAGTGAAGAAAACACAGCAGCAGACCAGATTTTCTCACTGATCTGCAACTGTAAACAAAAGGCACTGAATATTATAGGCATGTAAGTGTTTAGTTAGTACAGAGAGTCACACTCGTCCTCTGACTCCCATGCAACCTTCCTACCTATATCAACGGCTAAGAACTTTGTGCTTTGGGGAATTCACTGGCCTGATTTTATACTTCTGGCTGCATGAATTATGTTTTGCATAATTAAATTGTGGCATTCATTATCACAACATGCCAGAGATATTATATGCATAAATAGATTTAAAATAATTAAACAAATCTATGCAGAGAAGATTTATCAATGACTATTAAACATGACTAATATTTGGTCTACTGATTCCAGAAACTAAAAGGACAAACCAGGAAAGGGAGCAATGTGTACCTCTAATGTTTCTCTATGCACCCGCTATTTACCACTATTTGATAGAGTCCCAGGTTTACTAAGGTTGGAAAGGACCTGTGGAGATCATCTACTCCAATGTATCTGCTCAAAGCAGAGTGAACAGGTTGTTCTTATGTGGGTTTTGAATACCTTCAAGAAAGGTGACTCTGCAGTCTATGGGCAATCTTTTCCAATGTTTGACCACCTTTACAACTAGAAAGCTTTTTCTTATGTTTTAACAGAATTCCCCACTTTTCCAGTTGTGCCACTGCCTCTTGTCCTCTCACTGGATACCACTGAGAAGGCTCTGGTTTCATCTTTATTTCCTCCAATGTGGTACAAACACTGATTAGGACCCTGAGTCTCTCCAGGATAAAGAATTTTAACTCCCTAAGCCTGTCCTCATACGGAAGAGGCTTCAAGTGCTTAATCATCTCCATGGCCCTTTGTGGACTTGTTCTGGTTTGTGCATCATATTCTTACACTCCTCCTTCTTGTCTTCCTAGCTTGATCTTCCAACGCAGCTATCCCACCATGTTGCTGTGATCTCCATGAGATTTAATCTTGTGGTTAGATGTAATGCTATAACTCCTCCTGTTTGCTCCCCATGGAGCATGCAGCAGCACACGGGCACTCCAGAGAGGTATCTGGTCATGCTGATTTGGTGGCTTAGTTCAGTCTTTGCGCTGATTCTGTAAGGATGCTGTTGTGGATTAACCCAGATGCTCTCTCACTCTGCCCTACAGTTGGAACAGGGGAGAGAATCAGAAGGGTAAAAGTGAGAAAATGTGTGAGTTGAGATAAAGACAGTTTAATAGTTAAAATTCAATAATAATAGTGATCATAATTCTGAGGAAAAACTAACAAATAAAAAAGTGAATTCCAAGAAAGATAACTGATGCAAATGAAAAGAGTTGCTCACCACTGACTGACCAATGCCCCACCAGTCCCTGAGAAGCCGCTGCCCCTTGGACAACCTTGTCCCCTAACTTTATTTCTGAGCATGACACCATATGGTCTGGGACATTCTTTTGGTCGGTTGGAGTCAATTGTCCTGGCTGTGCCCTGTCTCAACTCCTTGCACACCCCCAGCCCACTTGCTGGTAGGGTGGAGTGAGGAACAGAAAAGGCCTTTGCTCTGTGTAAGCCCTGCTCGCAATAACAAAAACATCCCTGTGTTATCAACACTGTTTCCAGCATAAACCCAAAACACAGCCCCATACCAGATACTATGAAGACATTTAACTCTATCCCAGCCAAGATCAGCACAGCTAGTCTTATAAACTGGCACTCGGAGTTTTTGCCTTTTCCAGGTCAATGTTGCAGGTAGTTACCAAAAAATCATTGGCAATAGGCAGAGAAGAAATATTATAAGGTCATGGTCCAACACCTTGCTCTAAACTGTGGTCAAATATTGTTCCCAAGAGATGTTTTTTAATATATTCTTAAGGTGTGCAGTAGTTTTGAATAGCAATTATCCCACTAAGTGTTTATCTCTCCTTAACATTTGAGCTTCTCCATAGTATTTAACACAATTAGCCTTTACTTCAGCTAAAGTACAATTTCTCACTGTTATTCTCATTCCTTTAGTTTTCTTTTTGTTGGCTGTGCTTTCCTGTCCCCTGACAAGTCTGGCTGCTTTCCCTGGGGCTCTATCCAACCAGGCCATCTTTTCCTTCATGTGCTTCCCCAAAAACTGACATAATAGAGCAGCAAGGCCTGCCAAACAGAAAAAGTGCATTAAGAATCTTTCAGATGACACTTGCCTTGTTTACAGTAACATACCATTATGTACTCTCATTTACGCTGTGACTTCTAAACTACATGATTGTAAAATCTTTCACAGAATATTTACAGGTCCAGTTTACATCTTACTTGAGGACATGCACAATGCAATGTCTGATGGAAGAAAGTGGTACAAATGGTCTTGGGACACAACTATATCTGAAAAAGGCTGTCGCTCAGAAAACAGGTGGGTCACAGAGGAGATATGGCACAAGCAGGAGAGGACATGTTTCTTCTATACAGCAAAACATCTCTCTTTCCCAAAAACCTATTGCACCATGAAGCACTGAGCCCCAAAGAATTGCTGCCTTTCTCTGAAATGAATCTAACTGTATCATCTTGCATGAACATGGTGTACAGTATCTGTTATCTTCTGTACTATTGTTGAAGATAAAGCCCACAAGATCCACCCCTGTAAATAAAATCTGTATGTCATCTCATATTTGTCACAAATTAGAGCAAGCAATTTCTCCTTATGAATAACCTGGGATTTTTCCATGAGTTCTCACTGACAGAACTTACAGTTCCTGTTTCTTTCAAAGAGAAAATATGTTCAGTTAGTCTACTTTCATTGGCCCAAACTCCCACTAATACTAATTCAGGGTAAGAGCAATGTGAAGCAGAGATCCTGTATTGCTCATTCAGTTGTAGGCAGTTTCCCAAATGGGAGAAGCCAAGGCAACTCCAGTGATACTAAAGCAGGTTCACACTAGAAGATGGATGGAAGCTGCTCTCCTGACTCCAAGGGTTTCCAAGAACAAAGGCTGATAAAAACCAAGGATGTAACAACATTTCTTTAACATTGTTTAAAAAGGTTTTCAAGTTGTTTTTTTTATTAAGTAGATCCAGTTTATAAGATCAGAGGTCAAGATAAACATTTAAAAGTATGGGTAAATACACAGCTCCATAAGAGTTGCCAGAAGCTTCTGCTTCCATATGCATATGGGCATAGGAGTTGTTTCATGAGCATGCTAATGCCACTGTCCTCTACTAGTCTTCTGGAAGTGCCATACTTCTGAAAACCAGACATATCTAAGCTATTTTAACGACAGTAGATTAATTACATTAAATTAGGTCACCTTGTCTTTTAATGATCATTTTCACTTTCTCCTTTGATGTGGCACATAAGTAAAACTTTCCTTCTCAGCAGAAGCTCAGATGAGTGTTAGAATTATAGTCAGAGCAGGGATAAAAGACATGAATAAAGGGGAATAACAGATATATTTGGATTCTGAAGAGAATTATTAATATTACAAAGGCATTCTACTATTCAGGCCTGGAGTCTGGAACTGAGCAGCTCTGTTCCTCCTGATGATTAGGTAGGTGAGCAAGGTAAGATGTTTAATTGAAAGGAAATCCTTCTATGTAATTAGGTCCTGTGTTCCAATACGAGCTATTACAGATTGCCAAAGCCAAGCTATAGATCAGACATCTGGAGATTTCTCTGTCACTGAAAGGGGAAAGGGAAAAACGGAAAGAAAGGAAATTTAAAGTATTACAGCTGATACTTTACCCTAGGGACAGAACAGACGGTGATATCCATCAGTCTTTAAATCCCCTTGTTTACTGTACCACTAGACCTTATGTAATGTTGTTTTTCTTCCTGAAACTGGTCTGCCAGTGACATGAAATGATCACAATGTAATATCCTAAATGTTTTCATCATGTGTAATTATTTATTTTCATGCCATTCTGAAATCCTAGGCCGATTGCCGACTTGATGATCATGTTTTCCCCCACAAAATACTTAATAGACAAGAGACAAAAGCCTTAGAAGGATCAGAAATAGAAATGTTTACATAACCTGCCACTTAAATCATGAAAAAGCAAATGCTATATCTTATTAGAAAAACACAAACAAGCTTTTCTTGTGCATGGCTTTTAATTAATTCTTTGCCATAAATCTTTATTAACTAATTAGAATAATAATTACAAACAGAAAACAAAATGACACAAAGAAACAAAAAAAAATAAGTAAAAGCCAAGATGACTGAATTAATTTTTACTATCTTTGAAAAACCTGGCAAAAAGTTAACATGTAATTTCAGATAATGTTATTAACTTAATTGAATGATTCTAGAACTGCAGTTATATTAATCCAATTTACAGCAATTTGCAAATAAATTTACAGTATAGGATTTTAGACTCAAAAGCTAGAAATGAGTAATAGCATCACAATCCCACCTTTTTTAAATAAAGCTATAATGTGAATATATGAAAAATAATGCTCTGTAAATTTTCAAACCAGAAAGGTAATTCCGAAATCTGCCATCACAGTGGATAAAAACACATGACTTGTGGAGCATAAAGATGGTCTCTTTAATACTGCAGCACGAAAAATGCTCTTTTATCTACTCTGCTAAAAGAAAGACACCCTATAAGTGTGCTCCTTGTGGTCAAATTGTTTTACCATTTGGGTTGAATCAATTTGACTATGAAAAGTCAGTTGTGGATAAGCATAAAATGGAACCTTTGTTTTTTTCCTAGGGACTGAGATTTCAGGTATGTTCAGCACCTTCTGCATACTCCTTCCAAATTTCATTTGTAGTAACCAATTGTACTTTGGTCTTTTCTCAGTCATGTCTGAAAGCATTAATAGATCCCAAACCCAGGACATGGCTAATGTGCACAGACAGAATGCAAAAGAACTTATACAGGTTGGAGAGAAGAGAAAACTCTTCCAGGCACATTATTAAATAGCAGAATCATTTGGGTGGAATTCATGTCAGCAAAAGGTTGTAAGGCAGATGTCCCAATCTCAGCCGGTCTCTCTAAGTTGCCTCTGTGAAGTCATACTGACATTTTGCCAACTTCATTTCTTCACAGCCTTACCAAAATAATGATTGTAATGGAGAGCAATATTAGCTTAACAGTATTCTGTATACGCTTTGGAACTCCTTTTTAAGCTGTACCTTTAAATAATACTATAGGACGCCTGAAAAGCACAATGCTGTCATTAGCCTCAAGAACTCTTAAAACTTAGGGGATCTTACGAGTCCTAGGAAGAGCTTCAATGGCTACATGAGCAAAACACAAAAAACAAGGTAAGTAACAACACGTAATATTTTCAGGAGACTATTTTGGCCAGGGTTGAATGCTTTTTGTCAAGCTTTCTCTCCTTAATTCCCCTCTTCCCACCTACACTTTCACAAACACCGTATTTCTCTTCTACATTCTCAATTAATCTCCCTCAAGCCCACATCTAGAAGCTGCTAAAACAACCGGTCTTACTTAGTGGCATTCTTCAACTGCAAACTCCATGCAGAACAATGTCTGAGATGGATGTTTTTTAAAAGCATCTCGGGGAAAAAACAAAACAAAACAAAACAAAAAAATCCACACACAAAAACTACACTTTCAAACCAACGTGTAGGCTCTTTCCTGGACTCATTAGCAACTCCAGGAGAACAACTTGATTTGAATTTCTAAACATGTGTTCAGTACTCTTAGACCTATGACCTGCTCAGAAAGGCTGAAAACAACTGACCAGGGATGAATGGTCAGCTTTGCCTGGAATGCAACTGAGCACTGCTTTGTAAATACATGGAAATATACTCTGAAGAATTTCTAGCATTTCTGATTATATTCTAGTATTTTCCATTATTTTAACTGAAGTCTGCTTGAAAACTTTGGATTTATTTTTCTCATTGTTCCAGCCACTGCTCTACCACTCCAATCTGGCTGTGTATGCTGTTCGGTTTAGAAGAACAGGTTTCACATTTTCCATTTAGAACTCCAGTGATTCCTGGAACATAGGCAAGTTACGGCGAAGAGCTTCCATGCATTGTTTCAGCCTGACAAGTGTGACTGAAAAAATGGAGAAAATAACATAGAAAGAAAATCCGGAGAAGTGTTTCCTTCACAGAAGACAGACACTGGAAAACGCTCAAGTTTTTTTAGCTCTTGATTAAAAATATGTCATAAATTTTCTCTGTATATTCTCTAAAATGCCTGAGGCACATTATAAGTATTCACAAAAAAGCTCTCTTCTAAATGAAATAAGGTACCAGAACAACTACCATAAGAAAGGTAATCCTGTGCTTTAACTGCTAGTAACAATTCCCCACTGCATTGCAACAGCAAGTGGTCAGCCTATATTGGAGTGATTACATCTTCATGTGAAGAAACCTTTTTCCCATTCTCAGCTTAAAAAGTGTCATTTTTGCTAAAGTCACTGTATTAGCCAATATGTTAATTGAAATGTTTACCCAACCATGGAATACACTAAAGCTCAAAATGTATTTTAGTGATGATAACAAAGACATGATGTAACTATTACTGCTAATATAAATGCACTTGTCAAAAGTGCATTTAGACCATGTATAAAAAACTAATCTTCCTGAAATAAGTATGTGTGTTAAAATTTTACTGTATCTATAATTAATAATCTTGTGCCATGGCCGAATTTAGTTCTCCTAAATCACAGTATCACTCTGTAATATTAACTGTTTGTATTAGACCTTTATTAGATTCTTGGGATCAAAATTTATTAGCATGGAAACACGGGCAAATATATACTGGTCCATACAAAGGGACAATCAGAGAAAAGCGGCCTTATCTCTTACTGTGGCCATAAGTGGGAGTTTAGAGCAAACAGTATGGAATGGTGCTTCCCTTAGTAAATGCTTTTGCTGTGAGCACTGAGAGACTAACAGAATTACAACAGATCATGTGTTGTAAGGCACCATCCTTTCTAACAGTTCTATTGGTCTAATTCATGGACCATAAAATTGACTGATCATATTTTCATACCTTTATAATTCTGCAGGAAGTAGTTTTTAATGTTTAATTACAGATTGTTTTCAAAAGTGCTTTTTGCTTAATGTAAGTCTGTCAGTTTATCATTTCATCAGGTACCTTCTAGTTCTTACATTACTCAGAAGGAATGAACAGCCATGCCTGCCCAAGTTCTTACAGAATAATCTATCCTATACTCCATTCTCAGCAACATCCATCCTAAGACTTATAAGCCCATGGAACCTTTTTTCTACAGAAATCTCTGTGTACTTCTAATCATTCACAGTGATTTTTACCTTCACATACAAAGGATAAAAGTGAATGCTCCTGTAAGTGATTTGTAGTAAGTTTTCCTCATGTATAATTATCAGCTTCAATTTTATGCTCAGCATCATATGACTGTACTAAAAGATAGCTTTTTCACCAATAAAAGTTATTAACCACACATTTCAATTATTATTCCAGAAAAAAAAATGAAGATGAATCAGACAGCTATACTAGCCAAATTAAACAGAAAGATTTCCTGTTCATGACATTTTCTTGTATTTTTAAAGGAAGTGAAATTTAAAATACAGCTCTTTTTTTTTAATTCCACAAAAGCTCTGGGCATATTAATTCTCGTATGCTGTATACATTACAGCAATGCTTTACACTCTTTCAAAAAGCAGATGTACACCCCGAAATATGAACAATATGAAGATCATTTCTGTGAGCAGTACATACAAAAGGCGTATAATCTTATGTTTCTCTGGGCCCACAAACATATTGTTTCTTGGATTTTTAATATTATGCCTTGTGTAGATTGAAAAGTAAAATACAGTCCTGAGAATGTGCCCCAATTGCTTAGCAGTCACTTTAAATTCAGATTCTCCATTTGTCATTGATTTCATTCCTTTTTTTTAATGCATGAATAACACAAAAATCTTAAGACACAGAGTACCTTCTAGTAAAATCTTTTATCTTTCCTAGAATAGCCAGAATTAATTTGATAGTAATTACAATGACAGGGATTGGAACGGATGTGCCACAGGGTGGTAAGCCTGTTCTTTCTAAACAACATCACTTTTATCAGTAAAGCAACAGAATTCACAACCAATGGTATATGATATTTGTCATCCTAACAGCTGTCCAACTCCTTTGTCTATACTTTTGGAGAAACATCACAAAGAAACCAAAATAAACAAGAGGAAATGATGATCACCTAACGAACTAACTAGCTCGAGGTCCTGCAAGGAGTTAGTGGAGGAATATGGTACTAAACTGCCATTTCAGCAGTTTCAATATTCAAGCTCATAACCATCAGATAAAGCCTTATTAACTATAGAAAAAATCCATACTCTTGCCTCATCACTACCCATTTCCAATGCATTATGAAGAATTCTAAATGGTAAATCCTTGAAATGCCTTCTTAAGACATCAACAATTTTCTATGTGTTGGTTATAAAAGACAAAGAATCTAATGGTTTTGTCTTATGCAGAGGTCCAGTAAGGGACACCACACATGAGCAGCTCAGGGGGGATGCTGAGAGATTTATACAGGTCCACGTGGTAAATATTTGCAACAATCTGCTGTGAAGGGAGTGTCATTGCATATTTACACCTTGAATTGCTGAAACTTTGTGTACAGGCACTGAAACAATACTCCTTATCTTTTCACTTTCTTTTTGCATAGGTGATTCCAACAGATCTTCTAATAAATTTGTTTCTTAACAAGAGAATATAATTTGTTAGGCATACTCTTTATCATAGAACCGGATGGAATTTTTGCTGTCAAACCAAGTTTCTTAAAGATTTTGAGGACAAAAGAGAAAGCTTGGTTTGCTTAGAGACAGAATTTCATTTTCAATGAGCCTAACAGTGGCTGATCTGCAGAAAGATTTCGACATCTTTTATACCTCTCCATACAAATGCAATTGAAAGACCTCCAAACCAACTTCAGTGCCCACACAGAGGATTCAGTCAGATCCCACAGCGATCTCTCTATTTGCTACTCATTTCTGCAACGGGACCCAAATCTGTGCCTTGCTATAGACGTATTGAGTTTCAGAGATGGAAAGCTGAGGTCAGAAAAAGATTTTCTGCTTGTTTAACAAATCTTTATTTCCAGATACTCCTACTTACACTGTGCGGACAAAGAGTATTGCAGTCTTTTCAACAGTAAATCAAAATTGGGAATACACACACAAACCTCACTACTGGCTGGACCTGGAGAGACGGACCTTCAACAGTCTCACTTCTGTCAGGCTACCAGATCCAGCAGCTGAGCACAATGGACTAGGCTAACTCACAATTCCATGTCTGGATGCTTGATTCAAGCACAAAAAGTGTGGTAAAAATCACAATAACATTTTAAAATAAACACTCTTATCCCTATGAATTTTGTCACATTTTTACTATTAATATATCTGAAGACAGACTCAGAAGATTTCCTACACTGTGTTTCAGACAGAAAGAAAGATTCTCTAGAGAAAAGAAGCGGTGTGATTTCAGCACCAATACCACAGAAGTACCTAGGACCAAGCTGTCCATTGTAACACTGCGGATAGTTTGTTAGTTTTAACCGAGTGGATGAGAAAAACGTATCTGGCATATTCTGCAATTAATTTCATTCACAGAAAATTCGATAAACAAAAGCTACTGAATATAAGCACCACTACTAAGTGTTATTGGGTAGTGGTACTACTAAGCCCATGTAAGAACAGGCACTGACTGCATTGTTAAATGCAAGGCTCCAAGGCTCTCAGTATGAATTATGAGGGAACTAAACGGTTACTCAGCAGCAACGTTACTATACATCCAGTATGGTGCCAGAAACACTAGTGGTAACACAAGGAAAGGGTCAACACACACCTGGGACGAGAAAAATGCAAGACCAACCCTTTCAGCAACAGCGCATGTTTAGATCGACACTAACTGGTCATAAAAAGTCATTTTCGGCACAGTGATAAAAGCAATATATTAAATAAAGATAAGTAAGCAATAACTTTTAAGTGACTGCTGCCAGCTACTAGAGCTGTAAAAATTAACTATTTATCATTATATAAACTCCACTGAAGAAAATACCAGCTGTAATGTTAGAGCAGAAATTTTGCACATTGAGATCTAGAAATCAAAAATGTACATACTGACTAACAAAAAAACCTGATGATCATGAAAAGTCGAATCTCTTTCACAGTATAAATTACTTAAATCTGTGATACTTCAGAAAGATAACTCTAAGTACTATATGCCAGGAGTTAACATTAAGTACATTTCCCTCACGTATCAGTGTCTCTGTGTTAGGCCACCACAATGTTTTAAAGTTACTCGTCTGATGTGTAAACCTTCAATCGTTAATGCTGCACCATTGACAAAATCATACTTCCAATACACTTGCACAGCCCTACCTACAAACTTTATTGAATTGCCCTGCCTGCAGTAATGTAGCAGGTGTCCTTCCTTTTCCAAGCACACATGGAACCCCTCACATAGCATCTAGGGGAAGACTCAGTTTCTGCTTAGCACTTAAACACATCGCTATCGTACAGAAAAAAATCTATTAGCAATTACATACCAAATAACCAAGACATACATTTGCAGAATCTATCATCTAAAGCACAATTTTAAAAAAAAATTAAAACTGGGCAGTTTTAGTGCGTTTAGTAACTAAATTTCAAAAGCAGAAATTCTTGCTGAGAAAAGGCAAGATACAGACAATGAGAAAGGAAAATGCAATTATGCATTTGAAGAAATTACAGATGGCTGGAAAGATTATCAAGAAAACACAGAATTATAGAATAGAATCATAGAATCATTTAGGTTGGAAAAGAATTCCATCAACAACTCCAACCTCAGACTAATCACTACCCTGTCAACTAGACCACAGCACCATGTGCCACATCCAGTCTCCACCTCTAGGGATGGTGACTCCACTACCTTCCTGGGCAGTTTGTTCTAATGTTTGACCACCCTTTCAATGCAGAAATTCTTCCTGATGTCCAACCTCAACCTCCCCAGTGCCACTTGAGGCTATGTTCTCTTGTTCTGTTGCTTGTTACCTGCTAGAAGAGGCTGACCCCCACCTGGCTACCCCCTCCTTTCAGGCAGTTGTAGAGTGATGAGGTCCCCCTGAGCCTCTTTTTCTCCAGGCTAAACACCCCCAGCTCCCTCAGCTGCTCCTCACAGGACTTGTGCTCCAGACCCTTCCCCAGCTCCGTTGCCCTTCTCTGGACACACTCCAGCCCCTCAATGTCTTTCTTGCAGTGAGGGGCCCAGAACGGAACACAGGATTCGAGGTGTGGCCTCAGCAGTGCCCAGTACAGGGGGACGGTCACTGCCCTGGTGCTGCTGGCCACACCATTGCTGATCCAGGCCAGGAGCCATTGGCCTTCTTGGCCACCTGGGCACACGCTAGATCATGCTCAGCTGCCGTCCACCAGCACCCCCAGGTCCTTTTCTGCTGGGCACCTTTCCAGACAGTCTCCCCCGAGCCCGCAGCACTACGTGGGGTCGTCGTGACCTAATACACGTTTTCAAACTGCATTTGACTGCGACTTTAGAATGTAACTGCAGAGGTCACACCCAAGCCGCCCGTCTGTTCAGCAGCATCCTTCAATCGCAGCGTTATTTCCCCCCGGGCCGAGAGCGGCGGCGGCGGCCGAGGTGCCGCTGCGGCCGGCGGGGAGCGGGCGAGCGCGGCCAGGGTTAGCCCATGCTGCCACCTGGCGGGGGCCGCCCGGCACACACCGGGCCCCGCTTCCACACCGCCGCGCAAAACCGGGCAGCGGCCGCAGCGCTCCCTGAGCAGCTAATGGCACGGACACAAGGTGTTCCTGCCTCCCGGGAAAATTACCGCTTTTTTAGGAATAATTAACCGAGCTGCCGGGTTTGCGCTCAGATATTCAGAGTGGTGTGAGCGCAAAACTGAAGGTATGATTTGTATGTTCGTTTATTCTTTCAGATACAGGCTGACAGAGCTATAAAAACCCGTAATATATGCATGATATTGTGCTGGTTTGGACACAAATCCAGGAGGAAACAACCCGAGAGGGGTGTTTCTTTTTCTCTCTCCTGCCTGCCAGGCAAGCAGGCCCCGGCAGCACCTCCCCCATGGGTTCAGGAAAATAATTTTTCAAGTAAAAGTGATAAAAGCCTATTTATTTAACAGAGTCCCCCGCTGTCTCTGGGCAAAAAGGATATTGAAACCCCCTCCTTCGTCTCCTAAAAGAGGACTATGGATTTTAGAGTTCTTTCTGTAGGTAAAACCTGCAGTCCTACACTGGGCCGGGCCAGGCAGGGTCCGACGATCTCCCTTGGAGGGTCCCACCGAGCAGGTCCAGAGATGGTAGCTGGGCTCGGATGAAAAGCAAGCCAAAAACAGTCCAAAAAGGACCAGAAGCCGCTGAGGCAGATCACAGTCCCTTCTCCGCTGACAGCCGAAGAGACTAGACGGTAAAAGTCTTCTAACCAACTAATGTTGTTAGAATCGGGAAAGAAAAGAATGCAAAACATAACTTGTATGCACATCTTTATAATTCTCTGTAAAGGCATGGAGAGCAGAATGCCAAGCTATATTTTTTAAAATTTTGACACAATTCGTAAGAAGAAAACTATGACTTGGGCATGTGTTGCTATTGCTCACTTATTTATTAAATGGAACTAAAACTAAAATATAAGCAAGAATGAGCTGTCTTCCCACCAAAGAGCTAATTAGGCTTAATTAGGCTTCTCATAGCTAGTTACATTGCTTTTTAGACAATCATGTTCTGCTGGTTTAAAATTGCATTCAGATCTCTAATCAAGACAAACCTTCCTATCATTTCCCTTTCTCTGGTATAGCCACAGCAGGTCTGCCATTATCAACCCTACATTTTACTCCTCAGCTGTTACTCATTAGGTTCTTTAAAAACTGTTTCTGAGTTAAATTTTAAATGAGAATTAACACAGAGTAAAGATTAAGACAAAATTCTGGATGCACAAGCCTGCCATCACGTTTGAAGTAGAGGAAGCAATTTCCAAAGCTAAATACATGTTGAGAAAACACCTGAATCTTTAGCTTCATTGCAAAAAGTGGTTGCAGAATCAAAAAGACGACTGGTATTCAGAGAGCAGGAGAAGGGGATTTAGCTCTTATGGGTCACACAGAGAGAGATAATTGATTTCTTCCCATCTGAGGGAAATTATTTACAAGGGAAATCAGTTTGAGGATGACTTATAGAAAGTTCCACCCCTCACACACAGATGAGGCTCATTCAAGTGCAGATAAACAAAACCAATGCGAACTTGTTTGATTTGGGTGTTTTACCAAAAAGTAGGTGGGGTCCTACTCCATAGAATCGCATAATTTTTGAACTTCATTGCTCCTTTCTTTACCTTTCTTCCTCATTACTCCTGAAATTCTTCTCCCGCCCTTTCAGCAGACAGGACTGTAGTCTCTCCTCTTTTGGCTCTTTTCCACACAAATACTGTTTGCCTTGGCCACACCAACTGCAGTACACCCTGTAATTAAGAAAACCTCGAGTAAGGTTTGTGTTTCAGCATTCCCTGTACCCACTATCAGTGGTATGTTCTTCCTGATAAGCTTTGGTAACCTCCCCATGGGTCTGAGCATGTCAAGCCCAAAACCTTAACAGGGCAATTCTACCACCAAGTAACTTACCTTTTTAACACTTGGACATCAGCAGGGGAAAATCAATGTATTTTTAATTTTAAAACTTAACTGTATTTCACTAGAGGTAATTCAACAGGTAGCTGGAGAGTATCATGCTACATTTGTGACAGCCAAAACACGAGTGGCAAAACACTGCAAAAACATCTCTGACTTCTTCTGCAAGTAATGAGAATGCATATGGAATAAAGTAACCTCAAAGCATGGACTTAATGGCTTCTAGGCCAGTGTTTTGATGTTGGCTGGGATAATTTCCTTGACAGAGGCTGGTACGGGGCTGTATTTTGGATTTGTGCTGAACACAGTGCTGGTAATAGAGAGATATTTCTGTCATTGCTGGGCAGGGCTTACACAGAGCCACGGCCTTTTCTGCTTTTGTACTGCCACATTGGTGAGGGGGCTGGGGGTGCTTGGGAGGTTGGGAGGGGATACAGCCAGGACAGGTGACCCCAACTGACCAAAGGGATGTTCCAGACGATCTGACATTATGCTCTCTGTATAAACTGGGGGGAAGAAAGAGGAAGGGGGGGACATTTGGAGTGGTGGCGTCTGTTTTCCCAAGTAAACACTGCATGTGATGTGGCCCTGCTCTCCTGAAGATGGCTGGAGACCTGCCTGCCCATGCGAAGCAGTGAATTAATCCCTTGTTTTGCTTTGCTTACGCGCGCGGCTTTTGCTTTCTCTCTTAAACCGTCTTAACCTCAACCCACAGGTTTTCTCCTCGATCCCACTGGTGGGGCCCGGCTGGCGTTACAGCAAGCAAACACAGTCCCTCACCGGCAGGGCCTGAGCTCGCAGGGACCCGGCCGGGCACGGCCGCCCCGCCCCTCCCCTCGCGCCTGCCCGTGATTGGCTGCGGCCGCCTCCAAAGGCGCCCCGAGCCCGCGGCCATCTTGGCGCGCGAGGGGCTCGGTGAGGCGGCGCGAGCAGCGGGCGCGGTCCGCGAGCGGCAGCCGCGCCCCCGGGCCTTGGGAGCGCCGCGGGGAGAGGGCACCTCTCGGGCACGAACGAAAAAAAAAAAAAAAAACAACCAGAAAAACCACGGAAGGTGCGGGAGGCGGTAGCAGTCCTTGAGGAAGGGAGATGGGGTCACTACATTTGGTGGATTGCAGACTGGGCGTGATCCTGCAGTGTGGAGATAATTGCAGTGAGGAGAAATCATCCTGCTGAGGATATGTGATCAGGAAGGAGGTTCGAGGACCCACAGTGGTGCTTCCTGCTGGGCCCAGTAGTGGTAGGTGGGCCGAGGTGGAGCAGCTGAGCAGTGCAGAGCAGGCTGCTGTTCTGTTGCATTTAGAAGGTTTGCTTTTCAAGGAAGAAATAGGTGTATGCTTTATATGATTCCTGTGTCTGTCACTTCCATTTTGCTCTTCGCAAAGTGATGTGAACCTGTGGTGTTGGCTGAAGTGATGAAGTGGGCTGTGTTGTAAAGAATTTGTCACTTTTTTTTTTTTCTTTTTAATGCCAGGCACCATGGATGGAGGAGAAGAGTTTTCCTTGTTGGATGATAGTAATAAAGAGCTTCCCAGAAGTAGAATGAAAGGTGTGAGGTATGTGACTTTTGAGATGGTGGCTTTAATGTTTTTAAGCTCTGACAGCACAATTACCAGGAAATTAATTGAGAAAATGTAGAAAGTAATATTTGTGTTCTGCAGTGTTGCAAGTGAGTCCGTTTTTTCGTGTTATGTATGTGTGTAAAATACACAGTTTGCGGAAAGTTTCAGTATTTGGAGTAGGTTCATAGAAGGAGACATTTTAAATGCAACGTGGTATGTTGTCAGATACTACATCATGTATTTTTTACAAGTTAGAACTGTTGATTTATTCAATACATTTTAAATAACTAGAATGAATGTGATTTAAACTGATTACATAACAATTGATTCATGCTGGTTCTAGTTACCTGAAATACTGCATGCCTAACAGCTGTAGTACCACCTTTATGTGTGATGAATTCAGTGTCACAGAGCTAAAGTACTTCTCCAGGTAGGAGAAGGTAACAAATATTTTGCAGTGTGTTTTGTTAACTGCAGCTTTTTCATAATGTTATTTCGTGAAAGTGGATGAGCTTAGCTCTGAAAGAGCTGGAAGTCAGAATTATTTTCTTAATAATATTCCTGATGAACCTAAACCTTTACTTTTACCTCTGAAGGCAATCTCCTAAGCTACTAGAAGAGCATTTTACAGAACCATATCAAAGAAATGGTGATATGTGTCATATGTCAAAAGCCCTCAGCGCGGAAGGTGAGGCTTTGGGATCTTTTTATTTCCAGCAATTTTATTGTATGCGCTACTCACTGTTAATTTTTATTTTATATGGTCTGTTAAGGACAGTAGATGGGCTGCTAGATTTGATTAACACATTGTTTATTTACTACTTACTCAGTAGTTAGCAAGAACAATCAATTTGATTCCTCTCCTGCTCTTTTTCTGGACAAAGTGATTGACAAGTTTGTTCTAAAAGAAACCTCATTTTTCTGGGTTTCTCTGCATGAGTAACTTTCTTCCAAGAGTTGAAAAACTGTATGGGATGCATAGTATTTATGGGTGTTTATGAAGCAGTGTTTTTTCCTGTACTTAATTATGCTTTTTGAGTGTGTGGGGTTTTTTGCCTTTTTGCTTTCATACGTTTATCCTGTACTGAACCCAGCAGCAGCATAATATAGCTAAAGATAGCAGATAATGCCCTAATCAGTACACACAAGTCAGTCTTTGTAACTCTCAGCTAAGTTTTATGTCTATCTATCTGGACTTCTATGTGTAAAATACAAATTTTCTCATTTAAAAAAGTCAAGGTGCTAATTCCTGTTGACTTGATGAGTACTATTTAGAAGACTGCACTGGTGATTGTGTATTCTATTGTCTCATGGATTAGGATGCCCTACAGGAGTGGGTTTTGTCTATGCTTGCTTTTACAGTGTTGCATGGTGATGGGAAGGATGAAGACACTGATTTGTTTTGTTTCTCTTCTCCAGAAGTAAGTTCATCTAAAGCTTTTGGTTCAGTAGCCACTGTGCTCGTGTGAAGTAGCAGTGTTAAAGGATCTTGCGCGTTTTCATTGAGGGTGATTAAAGCAGGCTCCGGTCCCCTCTGAGCTCAGGGTCTGCGCTTTATGACCAGCTACATCCCCAGCAAGTGCTTGCAAGCATTTCTCACTACACAGTGTTGCTGTGTAGTGCATGTCAGATGTCCAAAACTTGGGTTTAGGAAGGTGTATTTTTTACAATCCTCGTTAGGGCCCACTGTTGCCAGATCTGTTCCACCTTCTTGTGTGCAGACGAAGTCACCTCCCACATAAAGACTTAAAAAATATTTTTAAAAACCTTAACACTGCCCAGTAGTGCATAAGTTAGGAGGTTTTTTGTTTCTGCATCTTAAAAAAAAAAAGCCTTGCATGTGACTCATCTGCATTATGAGATGTTAATGCCATTATTGCACAGAAATTTGTATTTTGGGCAAACACTGAAATGCCTTTTTTTCCCACTTACAAAATTCAGATTTAGCATTTATTGCGAAATAGAAATGAGTCAGATTTTTGGTATTTCAGCCCTGTGATTAAGCCTTATTGAAAAGATCCATTGTAGAATCTGGTTCAGTAATCCAGTATGTTACAAGTTTTGCATAATAATGGAGAAAATACTAAGTGCAAACAGGAAGTCAAGATTCCTTTTACTAGGAATGCTTTTTATTTATCACAAAGGTGCACTGATGGCTACAGACCTACTTGGAAGCTCTTTCCTTAGACCTCCCCTTGTACAATTCAACTGCACTTCCTTTGAAGCTTGGTCTAATTGAAATGGTGGGCAGGGGTGGGTACTGATGGTGAAAACAGGTTTATAGAATACCTTTCCTGGGCCTTGGCTGTAACCCTGTGTTTGAACTTATTTTCCTTTTCCCCTCTGAATTTAGACCAGAACAGACTTTAAACTTGGGCTGTGTGGCAGCAGCTCAGAAAGACAAGCAAGGTAAACCTTTATTAACTCTTTTCATGTCTTTAAATGCCAGTCTGGGGGAAGATTTGACCAAGTAAGTGATTCCAGACATTTTCCTTGGGCTGATTTTTTTTTTTTTTTTTGTAATGTGTTCTTTAAACTTCAGTAACATGTTGTCTGGTACTATGGGAATACTTTGGGTACAAATATAGTTTCATTAAGGGGCAGCAAAAACTGAATGAAACTGAATGTTTTAAGCACTGTGGTAGATGGGCTGATAAGAGTTCAGAGGAAGAGAGATCTGCTGAAATGCCAGGCTGTGGTAGGTAGGACTGTGCCTCCTTCCTCCCACCACCTGCTAATCCCATTGCACCTTCTGCTTCAATAACAAGTCACAAGTCTATAAAGGTTAGATGCCAGCAATATTCTGTGGTATTGTCAAATCTAAATTACAATCATTTGTTTATTTGCCCAGTCAGTGTGAACCTGAAGGAAGTCTTAAAGCGGGTATCTTCCCCCCCACGGTGTTAATGCTGTGGAGATTAATGTTCATGCAAACAAGGATAGTCCAGATAGATCTTTCAGATCTGTTGCACCAGGAACCTGTTCTGAAAGGAAGATGTAGGAAATTTATCTTATGAGTTTGGTGCATGTAACATGCACTGCTAACCTTGCCCAAAGTGAAATAAAAACTGAAGATTTCACGTATGGCTGTCAGTGTCTGCAGCAGTGTTCTCACCGTTGCTCTCACCATTGGTCAGATGCAACAAACTGAGCCCAGGAAGAACAACACAAGGCTTCCTTCCTGGAATAAGGCTGGTTTACGCAGACTGCTTTTGTGAGAGTTCTGTCATCTGTTGCAGAAGAGCAGCTGTGGGTGATCATACCATAGAATTTAAGAGCCTTCCTAACAGGTTGCCTGTGAATGGTTTTGGTGTCATCTGTCATGTATTCTAAAGATTTTTAACAGCAACAAATGAAAGATGAATCCTGGAATGTTCATAGTCATGCATTTACTCTCACTGAGGATAAGAGTCACTACCAGCTACTAAGGTTTTGTTCAGCCTTGCCAGAATTGTCAAATGAAAAATAGCTACTTCTAGGGGGATTATAGTAAAAAGGAAATTTTTTTTGAAAATGTGGTATCTGCTGTATGTGTGAATTCATGTGTTACACAAATGGGTGTGTGTATGTAGTTAATGATAGATTTTGAAGTACTCTTATATTGTAGGAAGTTCGATATTTTATTTAAAACGCATAGGTCTTTTCTTTAAAAGTTTTTCGTTTGCAGACCCTTCAGTCACAATACCAAAGAGAAAAATGTTCAGCACGCATTTTCTTCCAATGGTGTACTGAGTGATGGATCAGCTCTAGCTCCATCATCTGACATGGTGGGTTAACATGGAATTTCCTTATATTCTCACTCGATTTTGTATATGCACAGTTAATAGTGCACTTTGTAAAACAAAAAACCCTGCAGCCGTATTGGTTATGTGCTATTGTTCTGTCTTACCATAGAACGGATGTGCAGCTCCAGTGATTATAAAATAACTTGACAAAATGAGTGCAGCTCAGACCTCCCTGATGAGATCATAGCTGAATAGTTTCTTCTATTCAGCTGCTGTGAAACTATGTATTTTGAATTTAGCTTTTCCTAAAAAATACCCCGGGCTTCACAACATTTGAGTTGGAGACTTCTTTATTTGTTTTTAATTTTGGGGCATCTGCAAGGCTCATGCTTACCTCCTTGAAGCAGTAATTCAGGGCAACAAGGTTGTTAGATAAACGGGTCTCTCTTTAAACATTCTATTAAATTTCCGAACTTCATCTTTCTGGATGAGGTTTGTGAAGTTTTAGACCAGGAGAACTAAAGATTTGGATATTTTAAAGTGAACGGAAAGGAACTGTACATCCAGTGCCAGTTGTTTTCTTCTGTGGAGATAGTCCTGTACACTGACCTTGAAAAAATCTTAACTTGCAAATGTCTAATGTAGTTGTGTTACAGTGCCTGTTCAAGTTCGAAAATGGTTTTCTTCTGTCAGTGTTATACTGGGAGCTAGCTACATTTTGGGGAGAGTTTTCCCGAAGTGATATTCCTAAATACTTTACTTTTGTTCTAGACTGCAGTATTCCTGTTCTTCAATCTTCCATGTTTTCTTTTCTCTGTATTAGTAATTTTATTTTGCTTTTTCTTCATGTGCTGTTTTGATTCAGTTTTTGTATGTGAGTATGCAATTAAACTGTTTAAAAAAACAAATTCAGAATCTGTTTCAGAAATACCACAGTGTAAATGTTGTCAGTGAAATTCAGGTGAGCCCAGTATTTTGTACCTGATGGCCGCTATGGAGCTGCTCAGGGTCTTCACATAGCTCATCAGTCACCCACACCAAATGCCTCTGTCAAAATGGCACATGGTTATAGACCATCTTGTCTTTAGTCATGCAAGCAACTTTATATTCATTGGCAAACCTTTCCTCAGGAGAACAACACTGGGCAAGATATTGATGAAGCTTTGGGCATAGCTGTTAGTAATCTTGGCCACTTCCATGATGCAAGCAAGGTGGGTGAAAATCAGTTAAATCACGAAATATTAAATCCTCTCCTAGACTGAAGGTTTTTGTTGAGTTAATAGGTCAGTGCATACATTTAGCAGAACCATATGCAGGCCAGTCTTCAAGTACTAAGTTTGTGTTTTGTTGGATCAGGGTAAAATTCAGCATTTGTTTTTGCTCTAGCAGCTGCTCTAACTTTTTAATTCTGAAGTGCCTCTTCCTGCTTTTAAAGGTGGAAAAGATGTTACGTGGGCAGCAGGACTAAAAAATGCAACAGAATATGCAAAAAAAGTAAATCAAGTCATGCATTTATATGCACAGTGTAAAACATACGAAGAATTCTAAAATACTGGATAATGCTGTTAATAGGTTTTAATGTTGTTAATAGGTTTTATTGAGTAACTTTTGAATTTTATTAGTGATAATTATTTTATTTAAACTTTAACTCTTCTCAAATGTCCTGTAGAAAAGCTTGCAGTTCTGTCTTTGCCATCTGTTTGCATTTTACTTGGAAGATACACATATAGAAGTATTTAATGTTTCAAAAGCTTAGTTCTGTTAAGTGTGATGTGAAGTGTCATGAAGGCCTGTTCTCCATTCCCTTTCTAACCTGTTCTGTGGCAGTGGCCAGTCATTCTTTTAAGCAAAGCTATGTTGAATTCCTAATTCATACACTAATAGCACCTTGTAAAAAGCTTCCATTTCAGCAGCTATAATATAATAATCCATGGGTACAACTGTGATCTTGCAACAGCTTTTCAACAAAGACTGAGAATTGCCAAAAGCAGTATTGCACTTATGGAGATTTTTTTCCATAGTCTCTTCATTAAATGTAACTGTCGTGACAAAACTGATGCTTAGCCAGAGGAATTATTTAATTTTTTTATTTTCCCTTTATGCTCACAATGAGTTTTAAAAAACAGTGGAAATCTCAGCATGCTGGTTATCGGTGTATGGTGCTGTGTTTGAATGTCAGGTAAGGGAAGTGAGACAGTGGGCCCAAGATCTGTCTGTCTTGCCTCCTTGACCTAAAAGCTTCAGTTGAGGAGGGTGCAAACATGCCAGCTGACTCCAGGTTAGAGAAGACAGAGGGTTGTAATGAGCTATAAGTGGTTTAATGTCACTCTGTCTGCTGGGGTATCAATCACTGTCTTACTGTTCATTGCTTCTGTTTTGAATTTTAAAAGTAGTAGTATTGTGAGAATAATAAAATAATAGTGAAATAATGCATGTTTATTTATACTGAACAAAATAGGTGCTGGAATACTTGGAGTTGAAAGTAAACCATAAAAAAGACAAAGTTACAGAAGCTGCAGATAGAACACTTGATGAACTTATTACTCTTCTGTCAAGGTAGTAATCTAGTTTTGTAGTATGGCACTGGTGAGTTACTTTTATCACGAACGTCTTTCTAATTCAGGTGAGAGATGAAAATTTTGTTGAGAATTGTCTCATAGCATTATTTCATGGTACCCGTCTGTCAGTTTTGCCCTTTCATTGTGGCATCTTGGAGCTGGTTTGCATGGTTGAAAAACACTAGCTTATGCTGCCTCTGCTCTTAAATAAGAAAAGATAGTCACGATGTTAATTTTCTGAAAAAGCTCAGTTTTGAGGGTTTTTTTAATACTGTTATTAGTGGATGATAAATTTTAACAGCAGGAATAGCAGAGGTGTTTTAACTGACTTTCTGCACATTTTCAAGCTGATAGAAGCCAAAGGGCACATCATTTCTTGATTTTCACAAATATTTATATCTTCGGATTGAAGGGAGAGAGGTGTTAAAGCTCAGATTTCCAGAAGAGCCTCGGGGCGGGGGGGGCATCTTAGATCTTATCTTAGTAGAATGATTTGTAAGATCCAACTTTATTTTTCAGTTGGAAGTGTTTGGAAGTATCAGGAGGCTTAAATGGAAGAGTGCTCCTAATATTTCGTCAATAAATGTCTTTTCAGTGTGAACTCTTTAACTTTTGTGGTTCCTCCAGTTACAGAGTGCATTTCCCATGCCTCTACTTCGCACTGTTTGGGGAAGATGATGCTTGTGTGTGAGATGTATCCACTTTGTATTGTATGACTGGCAGCTATGTGTTAGAGTTCGGGTTTCAGTCTGCATAACTGAGTGCATATTGAATTCTGAAAAGTAATGTTTTTAATACAGGAAAAGGAAATTGTTTGCAGAATTAAAGGAGAACATCAACAATTACAGTTCTAGTATTGCGAAAGCTAAGGAAGTCATCGAAGAGAAGAAAAAGCACTTGATTGGTGCCATTAGGACGGCAAAGGAATTAAAATTTTCATGTTCTCTAAGAAACTGTTGTGATCTTGCTAAGGTAGTTACATTCTTGCATGGTGAAATAATTTATTTTTAAGGAATATGTTCAAATTTGGTTTGAAAGTTTGAGATCCCAATTTGCTGACCTCATTGCTGACATTTTTGGGGTATTGTATTCTTACCCTGCCTCTTCACAGACACAGAATTTGTATTTGGTCTTGGTCACAAGTTACAGTCTTGTGACTGTGAAGCAAAAAAGGTGGTTCTTGCATTGAAGAGTTTGGCATCTGAAACGAGATGGAGGGGGAGGATAGGAAAACTGTGACACAGTACTGATCAGTGAAAAGGTGGTGTTTGGATCAGTCCAGTTTCTCAAACCTTTTCCATTCCAGAGCTCTCCAACCTTCACACTGATCTACTCCAGAATTCATAGCCACACTCACTTGATCCTTTTGGTCCCAGGCCTTTACTTTCATTCTTTCTCCCCATTGTAATCTGCTGTTCATAGAAACCCATGCTACCTGCCATGCTGTATCAGAGCAAAGGCCCATCCTGTGAAGTCTCCTGTCTCTGGCAACAGAGAGGAAAGATGCTTGGAGGAAGCATCCAAGAAACTGGATATTTAGCAAGTATAGGAAGTTGAAGGTTAAGGGTTTTAGTTATCAATAGGATACACCAGGCTCATTACACTGAATAAACATTACCTTATTCTGTCATAAGTTTGTGTAACACCTTCTTTAATGTCATTGTAAACTTGAGGGTAGTGTGCATGGGTTTTTGCATATGTGCATTATGTGTACATAGGCATAGGCAGTGTCAGTGAGTTCCACCTTCAACTATTTAAGATGAAGTTTATGTAAAATAGCTTCCTCTGTTTGTTCAAAATGTGCTACCCAATTATTTCACTTGGAGCCTTTGTAGTCCTTGTGTTGAGAAAATGAATAATTGGTCTCTTCATTCTTTGATGAAATGTACTTTTCAGAATCATCCACCCTGCATCCATTTGTCACTTTCCATAGGAAGAAGCTGAGTCTTCTGACTCAGAAAAGAAGTCTAATCCCTCCTTTTTTTCTGTTACTTACTTCTGTCTTATCCAGTGTGGGTTTTTTGGTAACCGGCAGCCACCACTCTTCTCTCGTAGGCCTGCCTTTTTACATAGAGGTCACTTTCTCATTACATGTTGAAACAAAAGGAATATCTGACTTTTGTTTCTGTTTATATGGTTAGATTACAGAATTCCAGCCATTAAGTCTTAGCAAGGTGAGAGGACATATTTGAGAATTGGCTGTTGGCTGAACTCTTGGGGTTTTAACCTTAAAATTAAAGGTGTCGTGGTATAGATAACAAGTGTCTGTATAATCTACTTTCTATATAATGGAAGCTAAGATTGTACTTCTTAATTTCAGATTATTTATGACTTGAAGCTGCCAGTTGAGGCTGAGCTCTCAATAGTGAAGAATTTAAAGGAAAAAATACTTTCAAGGTAAATGACCGAAGTGGGAGATTTACAGGGAGGTAAAAGGAGGCACTGGTTGTCTTAATTACAAAAACGGTTCATGTCACAGTTAAACAGCAGAAATTGACTGAGAAACTACTACTTCAGGCCTAAGTATTAACTCCTCACTAACAACAGGTAATATCCTTCATGTGAGGCATCAGGGAGAAAGCAGATAGAGTTTGCCGCTATGTAGACAAATACACATTTTAAAAGTCCTTGACACACTTCTGCCACTTACAAACTTCTCCTTCCCTTACAAGTAGAAATAAATTGGGAGAATAATGGCTTAATTATTTATTTTTTAAGTAAATCAGTTTCTCACTTTCAGGGGAAACACTTAAAAGCTTTTTGCTTTACTGATGTCTAAAGAAAGTTGTGGAAAATCCCAGTTGCCATGCTGTCCTCACTGGAAGTGACTGATGATTTCTGCAGCAGAAATGAGTAAGAAAGTAGGTCACAGCTGTAGTACACCTGACCCTATGCAGCTTGGTCATAAGGCTGGTCAGGAGTGCTGCAGTTCCTAGTGTATAAAGGCCACACTCAAAAATGATGGAGGGCCAGAACAAAGATGGTGCTAGTTTGGAACATCTTGGGTATCCCATTATATTTCAGGATGTGGATCCACTCTGGGAATAGAGTGAGGGGTGTGATTCTGACTGGCACAGAGAAATGAAGTTTAGCTAGGTGATCATTTGCATGCTAAATGCGAACAATTTTTGTAGGATCACAGAATCATTTAGGTTGGAAAAAACCATTAGTATCACTGAGTCCAACCATTAACCTAACTACCGAGTGCACCTTTACCATGTATTTAAGTGTAATGTCTACATGTCTCTTAAATCAGAGTCATAGAAGGGTTTGGTTTGAGAGGGACCTTCAAAGGTTGTGTAGTCCAAGCGTCCTCCAGCAAGAAAAGGCATCCTCAACTAGATCAGGTTGCTTGGAGCCCCATCCAGTCTGACCTTAAACCTTTCCAGGAATGGGGCATTTGCCACCTCTCCAGGCCACCTCTTCTGCTGTTTCATCACTCTTGATGTAAAAAATGGCTTTTATCTAGTCTGAATCTACATTCTCTTAGGAGAAAGGGTAATGGTTTTAAATTACTGCAGGAGGCTCTACCAGAAAATTTGTACCTGTCTTCCTGGAAGGTGCTGTAAGGTTTCGCTGGTGCCTTGCCTTCTCCAGGCAGGACAACCCCAGCTCCTTTAGCCACATGCCTCCAGGGATGGTGATTGAGCCAATCCCTGGGCAGGTTGTTCCAATGCTAGACAAAAATTAGGACCCTTCCTGTCATGTTGGTTGAGTTCCTGTGTTAGAATATAGATAAAGCAATCTATAAGATCCTTTTTTAGAAAACTTAGACCCTACCTACCAAGTCGCTATTTTGTAGATACTGTCAGTGATGAATGACAGTTTCAGAGAAGCCTGATAAATGCACAATGGTAAACTCTCCCAACTAAAAAGAAAGCTGAAACATAACAACATCCTTTTTTTTTGTATTGTAAAACTTCTTAAGAACTTCAGCAGAAAAGGGGGGACAAAGGACACCTGATGAAGGATAAATGTAAAGGCATTACATACCTTGTGCCTCTCCAAAATTACCCCAAAGGTGAAAAATAGCACAGCTAGAACATGCATAGAAGTTGAGGCACATGCTGTAGATGTAAAATGTTGTAGAAGAAAGGATATATTCTTGAAAGGGCAATGGGAGAGAAGCACAGACAGCTGTTGAATACTATTTACATTTCAGTTTCCATTATTTAAAACCAGATAGAAAAGCTAAGGCACCTATTGAAGTTATATTCATAGTTCCATTAGCCTAAATATAAAAGTGCTTAAAAGATTTTGCTGGTTTTCATTGGTAAAGAAAATAGTTAAGAGTAATAAACAGAAACATATATTTTGGACTCGAGTTATGATTTTGTTCTTTACAAAGAAAAGAAAATTCTTTGAGCAGAATAATATATTGAACTAAACTAAATATAGATGTGAAAACTGAGTAAGTGAATGTTGCAGTACTCTGTTTATAAGGGAGAGAGCATAAGACAAGAGTTTTTAAGTATGAACATGAAGATAAATGAGCAGCCAGATCTGATTTTTGTAGGAAGAAGTAAACTGGAGTAGGTAATTAATCTCTTACTTTGCCCCTCCGTGAATATTGTGCTGAAAAACACCATAGTTCTCAAAACTGTCAAAGTGATTTAGGTATTCTTGTCACCTTCTGTAATATTTGTTCTTTTTCTCTTGAGATTGTTCCTGAACACTTTCGAGATTACATCTTCATTAGAAAATTTGGGCGAGATTAAATGGGGAATGATAGGGAAGTATTTTTTTATGAAAGAGGATAGGTACAGTAACTTAACCTGTTCTAGCAGTTAACTGTTTATTGGAGATTAAATTAAACTGGCTGCTTACGGAATTCTAAGAGTGTATTGAAGCAAAGCAAATCTTTATATGCTGATATTTCAGTCAGCATTCTAGTCAGTCCAGTTTGTGTTTCAGTTCTGACATTTTGGTTTTATTCGTGTTTTGCCTGAGTATATTTTGCTGAGTCACTTAAGTTACCCAGGTTTTATTTATGCTGTGTACTTTTCAACTTCGATTGGCATTTAACGATTCAATCGTGGAACCAGTTGGACTGGAAAAGATCATTGAGTCCAACTGTAAACCTAACGCTGCCAAGGCAACCACTAAAGCATGTCCCTGAGTGCTGTGCCTACTAGGTTTGTGGTACATGTAATAGAGATGTTAATTGTTTTAGCACATGAAAATGCATGTAAGTGTAAATTAATCTGTAAAATGAACAGAAAATACTGAAATTGGTAGTATTTCCAGTTCACAGTATAAATACTGGTTGTGTCAAATGCCAAAAGAAATTTCTTAAGATTAATAAAAAAGCCTCTTTTATTTTTAAAATTACAGTTGCTTTTATTTTATTAGTTTGCTTGTGGTTTTTTTGCTGTGGTCTTTGACTTGAAAAAATGGAATGGAGTTGCTGTTAGGGCAGTTTTAGTTAACACTGATGGTGCTAAAAAAGACTTGTTGCATATTGTAATACTTCAAAATCCTACACATGACAGTCAGTAGTATCTCTTAATACAAAAGCATCTGACATGCTTTTTGTTTTTAGCATGAACTATCTTACCAAGTTAGGAACGTTTTTTTCAAATAGTTTGTATTTGTGCTTGTGGTCTCTGATCATCTGGGTAAGTGGGTAGCTCTTGCACTGAAATGTGCCCAAGCATATGTGCTGTGTCTGTGACGATTCTTTCTAAGATTCAGGAGTCATATTACTGGATTTTTTTGTCTTGGTATTAAAAAGCTTCATTCAGTTTATTTCTAGCAGCTCTTACGAGGGTTTTTTTTAACATAGCGTTGCATTCTTAGTAAAACCTCTGCTTTGACTTGTGCTTTTCTGGAAACAGACTGAATTATATTAATTTGTCTCCAAATAAAATTTTTCCCAAATATAGTGAAGATAATGGACAAGACACTCTTATCCTTGATGACCAGGAAGAAACACCTGATGTCATAATAGAAGAAATACTTGAAGATGACTTGGAAGGCAAGTTCCTTATTACCTCATGCTTTCAGTGTCCCGTTGTTGAGTGTGATTTATTTTTGAGTCTTGTATTGTGCTGTGTTTGGCCCATGCGAATTCCTTAATGTTGTTTGTTTCAATTCTTTTTGGGTTTTTTTTGTTCTCCTGCTTAGCTTAGTGAGAACTTTATCACAGGCTTTCTCAAAGAGGGTCAAAAGCACTATCTGCTCAGATGATTTACTTTGACTCGCGGTTATTGCAGTCCCCTCAGAGTTTCTGTCACTGGCTCCTGGAGAATTCTTTTCTGTCAGTTACCTCAGCTTCTTGAATCCTCTCCCAGGCCATTGTTCTATGATACTTGGCAGTAACAATTAGGTTCCTCAGCTTGTCAGGTTTTTGCCTGGATTGTACTAGTTAGAGTGTAGCTGACAGATCCATGAAGGGATCCTTCCCCTCTGTTGGAAGACTGAGTCTGGAGTACTGTGTCCAGTGTGGGACCCTGCAGTACTGAAAGTCGCTGTTGCACAGGAGGGAGTCCAGCAGAACCTGCCAAGCTGGTGTCCAGGAGGTGCTCAGGGTCTTAGAGGTTCTTCCCAGCCTTAATGATTCTGTGATTCTGCATGTAAGACAAGATAGCTGACTCATCACTCATTGGAGATGGTGACCAGGGGTGATCTAGAAGAGGCTTCGTCCCTATAGGTGAAATCTTTCAAGTCAGACTTCCTATTCAGATGTCATCTTATACACTGGAAATGGCCGAGAGAAATCTTGCATCTGTTCTGGACAAGGCGTTTCCTAAACTTGAAAGCATAGTCCTGAATACCTGCTCAGATTGTTTCAGATGCCAGATTCTGTACAGTCTTTCACCCATGATGTGTTGCAGTTCAGAGATGGCAGTGCTGAGGTGGCAGTGCTCCAGGATGTTGCAAATCTGTCGGGTTGGTGTGCCCTGATCAGCCATGCAGGTGACATTGAATCTAGATGTAATTCACCCTTTGCAGGATGCTCTGTAGTATAAAATACTCCTGTAAGAATTGGTTTGTCAGGCTTCTAAAACCCTCTGGCCCATTAAGAACTTTTGTTAAGTAGCTTCAGGAAGAGAACTTGTCTTTTGTATCCCTAATGGAGAGATGTACCTGCCGTACTAAGGATTTGGATGCTTTAGTCGAGTCCTGTCTTAGAGAGTCATCTCTTGCCTAGTTCCTTGGTCTTCATGCACTAACACTGAGTAACTATAGGAAAGTGCTTAGCATAACTGTTCTTAAAGGTAGGAGTCTTAATCTCTAATTTGCTTTCTAGAAGTTTCCTGTGTCTTTGTTAGAGGGAATAAAAGCGCTGAATTACCCACTTAAATTCAGACTTCCACTTTGTGAGACAGCCTTTTGTTTTGGAGGGTAGCATAAGGGGAGTGGTTCAGAAGAGCAATTTCATCCAGAAGCAAACATGGTAACAGTTTGAAACAAGCATGAACAGATGCATGAGATTAAAATTAATTTGAGGTAATGTTATCATGATTAATGCAATATAAGCTCAATGATAATATCTGTTGGAGTCACTTGCAAGGTGTTTGATAATTTGTTACATCTTACTCAGGTTTGACAGAATTGGTGTTCGTAAGCCATGTTGTAAATCCATGCCATTTCTATATTCGGAGATACTCACAGAAGAAAGAAGCATTTGCTTTGCAGAAGAAATTGGAAAACTTCTGCTGTAATAAGAGTTCCTATCTATTGCCTTCTGACATTTTGGAACTAGGTAAATGGTTAATTTCTAAAGGTCTACACAGCTTAAAATACTACCTTGCAATATACATTCCTTAGTGTTGCATTCTTTCTTTTTTCTCTCCTCCTCTCTAATTCCTTCATAGGGTAAAGCAGTCATTATAAAGTTCACTGACTGAATAGAAATAAAAATGAAAGACAGTAATACATTCCTAAATCATTAAAATTATTTCCTAACCCACATGTTGATATACTTACCACTTCCATAATCAGTTTAGAAAACTGATGAAAAGTATGTAATTACTTTATATGTCAGTGGGGTTTTTGCCACTTTACCCAGAAATATAGAAAGTTTGCCAGAAGTGACTTCTTGATACAAGCCAAACACCTGCCAGCCCTAAAGACACCATGTAAATGAATGTGGGGAGAACTTCTGGTGGCTGTGGAGGCAAGGTTTTTACTGTCTTTGTGTCTTCATTGTAGCAGTAGCACTTTTACTACCTGTGTGGAGGATCGGAACAGGGGAACATGATGCAGAACTGTAATAATAGTTTCAGTGTGAAATACTTTAAAATACTGAATTTAGTCCTTTTGTATTTGCTTCTATATAGGTGCTAGAACTTTTATTAAGAGTAAGGAAACTGGAATGTGGTGCCGTGGAACTATCACTGAACTAATTCCTGTAGAAAGTAAAAATCGGAGGAAGAAGCCTTGTGATCCAATAAGATACAAAGTGTGTGATGTTGCGTTGCTGAAAGTATTCCTGACTGATTTTGGAAGCTCTGTAGTTCTGATTTTCTCAGGGTATGTTTATGGAGTGAGGGGTTTTTGTCTGCAGTTACTGTCTTTGATTGTTGTTATGCAACTCTCTGCTGAAAAACAAGTCCTTCCTCACCTTCACACAAGCAGATAACCAGACACCCAAATGACTCCGGTATTCTCTTCATATATATTCCCCACAGAAAAAGTGGCACTGTATTTAAGTGCACAAGTGAAAAAGCCTGCATGCATTAAAATACTTAACTGAGACTTGAGTTGTAAAAGAGAGCGTGTAAGTACTAAATGCTTTTAAAAAGTGCATTTCACTGAGACTTTAAAATTCTGTTTTATTGACATGACATTATGCTGATTACTGCAATAATGACTTACAGTAAAAATCTGGGGTTTGGTTTGGGGGGTTTTAGGTGTTTGGTTTGGATTTTTTTGTTTTTAAGCTTGTGCTGCATTTATTCCCATTGACTTTAGATGTGATCCCGCTGAAAGGCCTGATCCTGCTACACTGCAGACTATTGAAACCCATGACATTTGTCTGTTTGTGAGGAAGCCTGACCAGCACATTGAGGCAGAGCTTGCAGTTGTTCCTCCTTTAGCAGTACGATGTTCACTGAAGGACGTTGTTCCCAAAAATGAAGTAAGTACAAACTGCTTGAAGTACTTCAGGAACTTTTTCTTCATAAGATTTATATTAAAGAACTTAAATATGTAATTTAAAGTTATCTTTTTCCAGTATAAATAGAAGGAAACTCAAGAGTACAGGGTGTATTTTAATTTTTTTTTGAAGTTAAATTCTCTTGTAAAACCATGTGTTGCATTGCTTTCATAGGAAAAGAAGCAAGAGCTTATAGCAGTGTGTCTTAAAAAGCCTGTGAGACTACAAATGCATATTTCAGGCTTAAATCTCACTGGTCGTACTTTAGACGTGTTCTTTTTTGAAGTTTAAAAATTAATTGCAAATCTGATCCTCTTACTTTGTGTCTGTCTGATAACTATGCAAGTAGTAACTTTCAAAAGTCATCCAAACAAAGAATAAATGGCTTCAAAATTTTTAAGAGAATCTCTTCGGGGATTGTACTTGTTACTTAAAAATTTTTGCCACTATTGTAAAGTGTTACTTACTCTCTTTCAATATAACCCCAAATAAAGTACTGTCAGCCTTTATTCCGTTACAAAAAAAAAGCATGTGTTGTAGTATTTTCGTCAGTATTCACTTATTAGGCTTGCTTTATTCTTGCCTGCTTATTCACATGGGAATGAACCAAGTCCAGTACAGCTGTGCATTTCTCACAGTATTAACTGTTGGTCAGTTGTGAGGGGCTTTTGATGTTGACTGAAATAACTTTAAATAGGAAAGTTCTGGAACAGTTTTCACAAGTGTAGATAAAATGCTTTCCTTATATGTGCTTTCTTTTTTTTTTTTCTGTGCCTAAAAGGCACAGATTTGCAGTATCAAATGAGAAATGCATTAACTTGATCCCAGAGAAATAAATGCAGACATGCTTTTTTCAAGGTAGATAAAATGTCATACAGGATGCTGTGGATAGCAGCAATATATAAATTGATCAAATTACATTGAGCATTTGTGTAAAGACTGAGGAGGACAAATTTATGTTTCTGCTCTCTCAATTCATATGAGGGTCGTGATATGAAACGGATAATTCTGGTTTATGTATCAAAACAATCTGAGGGGATGTTCAAAAGAAACAGGGTGGAAACTGCAGTCCTTTGATCTGACTCAGTTTTATGCAGTTAAATACACTTACTAACCTATAATAGAAGAATTCTATTCAGTGCTGTCCTGGCTATGGACTAGACAAGTCTGACCATGTTGAGTGTTTAATCTGTTCAGATGCATCTGTGCTTTCTTCTTTTCTTCTATTTTGTCTTACTTTTAATTACCATGTATATTTTTTGTTTTAACGTTCTCTGACATCCTCAGTAACTTTTTCTTTCTAACACAGGATGAAGGTTGGGGAGAGGAGGCAAAGACAAAATTTTTAGAAATGATAAATAATAAAGTTGTTTCAATGATGGTGTTTAGAGAAGAGGATGGTGTTCTCATTGTGGATTTGAGAAAACCTCCATTTAATGAAATAAGCAGTAACATACCACTGTCTCTCAAGGATGCATTAGTTTTCTTAGATTTGGCAAGGTATGTGTCTTCCTTTAGTTCATGCTCCTGTATGCCATAACTGATAACAGAATATTGTTTACCAAGTGAAGTTTACTAAGCAGGTTGCTTTTGCAGTGTTCCATATATTAATGTGTGATGTATTAACCTTCAGCAGTGTCTGTTGATTTCCTTTTCTCACCTTCACCAATAAGCATCATAATGAAGCGCTAGTCGGGCTTCATTTAGGTAGGGAACTTTATTTTAGGAAATGGCAAAATATATATTTCTGTACAAATTTTAAATAACAAGGAGGCTAAAGGAGAAGCCCTTGGTGTCTATCACAGACAGAAGGCCACACAGAAATGAGCCTGGTATCTGTTTGATTTGGCTGGTAGGCAGTGGAAGAAGCATTACAGATAATTGGCTGCACCAGCTCTGCTCTGCAGGAAGGAAAGTTTAAGCTATACATATAAGCATGAATCAAGTTATTTTTATAAGATCATTTTGTGGGGTTTTTATGGGAAACTTGACATTTGAATATAAAAGGGTTCCTTTTCAGTTAATTTTTACTGACTTTATTCAAAATTGCACTTTGTTTACCTTAGGTTTAAATCACAGCTTTCCAGTCAGGTAGAAAATTGCACCATCTCGCACTACAGTCCACCAAATATTCCACAGGAAGGAGAAGAGTTCTTTGTTGTGGTTTCTCACATTAATAGTCCGAGTGATTTCTATCTCCGCTTGGTAAGTTTAGAAATAAAGTCTGTTTAGATGAAATGCTGAATGAACACTTTAACATTGAGCTATTTGTAGTCCACACTAAATAAGCTACAACTTCTATTAAGTTCTGTCACTTGTTACTAGTGGCAGGATTCCTAGAATTAATAGGTGAGATTAATTCTGACAGTCCTTGATTCAGCCTAGTTAAATTCCAGGAATTTTTAAAATCCCAGAAAGTTTTTATCAGTTACATTACATGATTAATTCCTTTGTGGGTGTGTAGTATTTTGCTGTTTAGAATGGTTATTAAACAGGGCAATATTCAATAACTGTTAGGCTCTTTAATTCACCTTATGTATTTATGACCACTTTAATTTTGGAGGGAAGACCGAAAAGTACACTACCAGGAAAAAATTATCCCTTTAAAGAGAAAAAATGCCATTAAAAGAGATCTGCTGTGTATGTGTGGTTTGTTGTTTTTATTTCAGAGAGAGAGTGTGGAATCTTTAGCTCTCCCAGAGAAAATTCAGGAGATATATAAACATGAGAATGGTAAAAACCTGGAAATTTTCTGCCCAGTCGAAGGCCAAGCCTGCATTGCAAAACAGGAGGATGGGAATTGGTACAGAGCTCAGATTATAGGTGAAGTATTGATTCTTTTGCTCTAATGCTAGGTTGCAAAATCAGATGTGCTGGTAGGTCAGAGTCACGCACTGGATGTGAGTAGTAGCATCCAGCCAGTATTTCTACTAGGAATTATGGTGCTATCACGTAGCTTCATAAAGTCAGTAGTACTAATTCATATTCTTTTGCTATTAATAGATTGGTTTATACACCTGTTCTTTTTTAAAAAGAAATGTAATATATATTCCATCTTCTAGAGATTATTGAAATTCTATTACATAATTATTTTACGTAGTATTTCTCTTACTATTACGATTTGAACCGTAGCTTTGGCTATTCCAGCCAACCTGTGAGTGTATCTGGTGTTGGTCAGCATTTCTCCATAGTAATTCCAAAGGGAGGGAGAAGGGGGTGTGCTTGTGCTGAGTCTGTGTTGCCTGTATGTGGGCAGTTATGATCCAGTTATTATTAAGGTTCTTTTAGAAATTCCTCTGCCCAAATTAAGGTGCAAACGAGAACATAGGCCAGTGACAACAACATAGATTTTATTGTATAGTAAATATGAGAGAGAAAAAGGGAGAGTAAGAAAGAAGCAGGAAATAAGGGGGGGGGGGCGCAGGGAGTGCCAGGGACAGAATAAAAAGAACATCACCACTCTGTGCATCCCAGAGATGCTCCGTCAGTCCTCTCCAACTGGTCTTCTTGGTGGTGGTGGTCCCTCTGCAAGCACAGAATCCCATGAGTTAATATATCCTCAAGCCAGGTGGCAATGTCCAGGCATGTCCCCCTGGGGGTGGGGGGCAGTCTGTTGTGTCAGGCTCTGGGACATGAGGAGTGCTGTGATGCAAGGCCTGGCACTTTGGGGGTCTTTGATGGATTATGGCTCCCCCTCAGCTGCCTCTCACGTAAACGTCCCATGGATGTGGCCTGTGGGGTTGGAGGCTCCACGGCTGGGCCAGTTTGTGTGTAATCGAGGGTGGGTGTTTAATGCCTCTCCCCAGAGGTTACACCATGCACCCAGAACCTCCTCCTCCGCCCTCGATTAGGGGAGAGTCTGTGCAAACCTGGCTTCTGTGAGCTGTGCTCTCCCCCACCCCACACTCAGCACAGCTGGTGACTTTGGCCTTTTGTGGATGCATACCTTTCCCTCAGCCTGAGATGATTGAACAACAGGTTTCCCTTTATCTAATCAGAAGCTTGATTTTCAGTCCAAAGACCTAGTCTTCAGAGGGGCTTCTTTAGTTGTAGCTTCTTTATAATGAACAAAACTTTCTATCAATGTTCGAGGCATGAAATGTTTTCAGTCTCTTCACAGCAGTGTACCATGTCTGTGTGCTTACCTGTTTACTTGGCATGTGTTCAGTGTGCCGCTGTCTTATAAAGGGGTGAGGGGGCCAAAATGCCAGGCCTGTCATTTTAGGAACCTGAAAAAGCTGGTTCCTAAAGAATACACATTTTGAATTGGGTTATAAAAATTCAAAACAATTGATACTGGTGATCATATGGCATGCATGTGGGGTCTTCTCTGAAATTCAGGTGCTTTAACTTGTATCAGATGCTAATTTTTTGTTACAATAACTTGGGTTGTTTTCGTTGAAGGGCTGCCAAGTTGTCAAGAAGTTCAGGTAAAATACGTTGACTATGGCAACATTGCTAACTTAACGAATAAAGACATACGCAGAGTAAAACAGGAGTTTCTGAGCTTTCCAGAAAAGGTAAATGCCAGGATTAAACACTCAAAATTAACAGCATCTCAATGCATGAGAGGGGAAAGAGTTATTCACCTTCTGAAATACATAAAATAAAAAAAATTTTAAGGAACTTCCTTTTTGCCCAGCATTGAAAACTCTTAACTTTTTTATATCGTTCAGGTGTAAATTAAGTCTAATGTTGCTCCCTGCAGTATACATACCTGCAGAGGAGGTATATAAACAATGTGTATATACATGTGTATTTCCTTCACTTAAATTAAATTTGTTTCCATAGTAAGCCAGATGAATTTTGCATTCTTTCCTTTTTAAGTGATAATCTAATAGGGGTTTTTTAATTATGTTTTTATTTGGTTTATAGCATTTAAAGTTTGGTGTTTTCCTAACTTGAGGAATGTTGGCGTTTCCCCCTTTTGACAAGGGGGAAAACTGATGGAGAAAGAAAGTGGCAAAGTATTTCTGTCAAATAAAAAAATGCACATAAATGCAATTTTTTTTCTTTGCTATTCATTTGTTTTGGTTAGTAATCATAATTATGCTAAACTTTGAAACATCATATGTTGATAGGGTTTTTTTTAGACTAGTCGAAGGTACCAGTAGGCTTTCTTTATCACTTCTGTGCAATAATCTTTACTTATCTCTGCACCAGTTCTATGCCTTACCGTAAAGGAAGGCAAAGAGATTTAAGCTCTTGTATTTCAGCAAGGTCTCTGAATTTGAGGTTCATGCTCAGCTACTGGGAAGGGAGGGATCATTTTAAACTAAATCAGATTGTGGTAATGTGGAACCAGAAGCCAAGGTCATGCTGTTTTGCATGGGTGCAAAGCAAAGCCTGTGATGCACTTTTAATTAGATGATCTTGATCTGTATGTGATGTTAGTTGCATAATCTCGAGTTATTCTTCAGGCAGTCAGGTGTAGGCTGGCTTGCATTGAGCCATTTAAAGGGGCAAATGAGTGGAACAGAAAGGCCAAGGAAAGATTTGAAGAAATGACTGAAGATAAGCTCATGTTGTGTTCAGTTATTGGTAAGTTACCAAGAGTGTATTAATTTTTATTTACATATTAAGTTGACTCATATATAGAAACAACAATTTTGATGTTTAAAATAGTATCTAATTGAAATGCTTATGTTCATACCTGCTAGAGAGCCTGGAGTGAAAATATCTAAATTCTATCCTCTGATTGGAGGAGAGATAACAGATAAAACACAAAACGAAAGCTCCATTCATGTCTCTTCTTACAGACCACACCAGTGTTACATGATATAAGTATTATATGGTTATTCAGATGGGCTTGTTTCCAGAAGTGCTAGCTGTCCTTGATGTTTCCTGACTTTATTGGTAGCTGGGAGTGTGATTGCTGCTGCTCTAAAATATTGCCAAAAAAGAAAAATAATTTCAGATAGCACATACATGCCTTAGTAGGATTTTTCTCAATACCATGTATTATATGTAGCTACTTATTTTGCAGCCTCTGTGTAATGATGATTTGGAACCCATTTATTAAGTGGAATTGTGTGTAGCAGTTGGGGTTTTTGTACAAAAATGTTTTGTGATTATTGGTGTATTTTAAGTTAATTTTATAGATGTATGCAAAGCTAAGCCTCTACATATTGTTGGTGTTCAGAATCAGTTACTTTGTACATCAGATGTAACATTGCAGAGTTCTGTCTTTTAGTACTATTTGTCATTCCTCTAAAACCATAGTCTCAATACTGCCATTGATTGGCACTAATTATGTTGATGTTATTCATTCACAGAAATTTTAGATAATAATATCTTGTCTATTGAACTCTTCAATGCCTCTGCTGATAATGGGAGAAAATTTAGTATTAACTGCCAGCTAGTCGAGGAAGACCTAGCATCGTACATACCTGGGTAAATACACTATGCATAACTTCTGAAGTGTTTGGAAATACTGAACTTGTGTGTTGAAACTGCTGGTGTTGGTATGTTGCCTCCAGTGGCTGGAATTTACCACATCTGTGATAAATTAATTTTCAAATCACAATCATCAGCTGGTGTGATTTAGAGTGTAACTCTGCAGTTTGATAGGTGAATTCTCAAACTAAATCTTGACTAATGTAATGAAGTTGAACCTGTTAAAAAACTGGAGATCAAATGTTTGTGTCGTACTTGCAGTGTCTCTAAGTGCCAAATCTTCCCAAAGAGTTTACTGGTAAGGTTCCTATTCCTGTGTAGTAAGAAAAGAAATTTGTGTCTTTAACCTGCACCTAAGGAAAGTCATCTCTTTGGAAAATCTGTTACTAGAAAACACTTGGGTAACCAGCTATTACAACAACAGAAGAGTTGGGAAGACAGCAGAAATGGGAAGTGTGGTGGGGGAGATGAGGCTGATAAGGATATGACACTGCTGCATTTAATTTGCTGGCTTTTTACCAAGATAATCCATGGGCTGTATTCATGAAAATCTGTAGTTACTCCTTAATTAATAATTTTGAATACTGATGGAAATAGATCACTAAAGGAGAAGTTTTCATTCCAAAAGGAAATTCCTGAATTTGCTTTTTTCAGGAGGAAGCATTTAAGTGGATTTTCTCTCCTAGCTCAGCAATGTAACTATATCTTAGTAACACTTTCTTATACTGTCCCAGTCACAATTTCTATTAAGATTTTTGTAAGTTAAGCAGCTTTGTTTTAACCTGAACAGCTGAGTTGTTTTTTCCCTGTCACAAAGGTATTTTGTTGTGTTCCATCTATACTTAGGTGCTTGCTTGCAGCCTTCAGTCAAGAGGGTATATTCCTTTAGCATAAGTTGGTAGACACTGATCACTTGACTAAGGTGGATTTTATGATCACTTGCTCATTCCCCTTTCTTTAATTGGACTGGGGAGAAAATAAAAGGAAGCACAAGAAAATTCATGGGTCAGAATAAATATAGAGAAATCATGGGTCAAAATAAAGATAGAGAAATCACTTACCAAGTACTGTTGCAGGCAAAACAGACTTGATTTCACTTAGTTATTACTAATTAGTGTAGACATTTAATTACTAATTCAAGCATTGGTACACAAAAGACAAACATTTATAGCACCTACCGTCCGCCTTTCCCAGAATGGTGTTTATTCCAAACGCCTCTCCTGCACTTGAGTTACACTCAGTCCATTCAGGGAGGCAGTGAGTAGTGCAGGGCGTTGAGGTCAGGACACAGCAGTTCATCGATGCTGATCCTTCCTTCTTTTCTTCCTGTGCTTTAGAATGGACCCTCCACAGGTCTTTGTCCCTTATTTTGTGGGGCAAGAGGCCCACTCCACGTCTTCTGTTCTTAGGATTTTGGTGTTCTCTATGCTATCTCTTCCCTCTTCTCTCTCCCTGAAGTTTTCTGCCCTTCCTTAAGTTAGAGGTGCCATCAGGTTTGCTGAAGGAGGGAATCAGCCCTGTCCTGTGTGGGGTGTGTTGCAGAGCTGTGTCTGCCCTGGGGCAGCACCTGGCCTCTGCTGTCAGAGGTCACCCCTGCAGCCTCTGGCCCCAGCTGCCAACATTGTGCCCGGTGCACTGTGGTTTTGAGTTGGAATGGTGTTTCTCTTGCAGAGTAGGGGCAAAAGGATGTTTGTGGGGGCTTGGGGATTTTTGGCTTGCTTTTTTTCTAGCTCTTTAGAGCTCATTTGTCACACTTTCTCATGAATGCCTGCAAAAATGCAAGAACGGAGAGGAGTGTGCAAGGATACTTTCTGAAGGAGAATATAAATGTTACTATTATGTTTCAGAAGTAGCATTTTTGTAAATGTTTTTGTCTAAGCTACTACTCACTCCTTTCATGTTGAATAATTCCTGTCATTTTGTTATTGAGCCTTTTTGACTTTTGTTTAAAATCTGTTTAAACTTTCCATTCTAATTATTTTGTGCTCTTTACAGGTACACTGAAAGAACTGAAGTAAGGCCCAATGAAATATGGGATGATCCTCTAGAAGAAATTTCTAAAACGTCAGAAGCTTTAATTCCTATAGACATGGAACCTGTGGATGAAGGAGATTTCAGATCACTTTGTAACAAGGAGTTACATGGGAGAATTAGTCGTGTTGTGTCTCCTAGTAAAATTTTTGTACAATTGCTGTCATCAGAAAGTATACTGAAAAGGTACTAAAATTCAAAGAAATTGCCTTCAGTTAAGGTGTTCTTACATCAAAGTGGTGAAGTATAGTTAGAACGAACTCTAATCAGAGTTGCATTTGACACTGTACTTCTTGAAGCCTGCTGACTTGCTTGCCTTTGTTGAGGAAAGTATAGGAGCAGAAGAGAGGTTGGCACTACGTTGTGGCTTATTAAATAGTTCTGATTCCCAGTTAAGTACGTGATCGCACTCATATTTCAAATCAGTTTTATTGTAGTAAGTATTGGGGCCTGATGAATGCAACACTGTCCACAAAAAGATTGTCTTCCTGCTCTTTCTTCCCTCCTTCCCCTTCTTTCATTAGAAGTCTGGTTAAATAAAACCTGTACCCCAAGTCGTAGAACTTACTATTAGCAGAAGTAGCAGGGAGTTTTTTCAGAATGTTTCCCGTACCCTGTTAAGAAGTTTGAAGACAACTTCTAGACATAGTGTATCAGCCTGCCTTTGGTAGATATTTAGGCAACATTTCGGTAGTCATGCCTGCTCTTTGAAGGTAGTTAAGAGTGTGTCATGGTTTAGTGCAAGTTGTGTATTTTTTTTGTTTATCTTTTCATCTTGGCTGTAACTTCTTATACGTAGTCATGACATTGAGTATCACACTCTCAAGCTGTCAAGAGAAAACAGTGGAGCTTTCAAATAGTGCCATACAAAGCACTCAGGATTGCTCAGATTAATTCCAGTGTCTAAATTAACATGATAGGTTTACAGACTTTTAACTGGGATGCATGTGTTTTGTGACTCCCATTTCATATATTTCTAACATGCCATGGAGAAAAACAGTAATACTGTGCATCAGTTAAAACAGTTAAATGTCACTGTATGCTAGTTAAAAATGGCTGAATAAGCCCTCTATTTACTGCATTAAATTTTATCACTGGAAAAGCGGTTTTTTGAATTTTAGTTTACAGGAGGAGATGGCTTCCATCTACAAAGAATCCCAGCCACAGTCTGTGAAGTGGGAAAGTGAAATGCACTGTGCTGTTTACATACCTGATGTGGGACAGTGGCAAAGAGGTCAGATAAGCAGGATTGTCTCTGAAACAAGTGCAGAGGTAAAGTTCTTATCATAACAGGGTTCCCACTTTTATTTCTAAACTTGTAAGCGTTCACTGATTAAAATAAGATCAAATCTTTGTTTATTATTTCTGTGTTAATATTTTCTCAGTCTTTTGCTTTTGTTGAGAGTTTAGGTCATGTCATACATTGCTGCAAGTCAGCTGACTCTCTCATCAAAGCTCAGGTGCCTTTAGCAGGGAATCTGGTAGTTGAGGAAGGCTCACGAGGCCGACTTTCTCTTTATTTACGCTGCCCTTTGGAACATAACCATAGCTTGGGAATCTCTGCTTAATAATTCATTTTAGATTCCAGAAGATGTGTTAACCTGAGGGTCACAGTAGTTCAAACTTAATGATCTTTTTTAAAAGATGGGGCCAGTTGAACCAAGTGCAACAGCACAGGAACACATGTAGTCATGCAGTTGCATGAATCCTAAACTGATGGTGATGCACTGTGCCATGTAGCTATAACATTTTCCACAGTAACGTCACACAGCGCTGCTCAAAACATGCATTTTGTTGTACTAATTGGAAAATACTCAGCATCAGGAAAAGCATTTTGTGACTAGATACTCTCAGAAGTAAGAATGGCTTTTTGGTCATACACATAATCCAGGACTGGATTACCATTGATTTTTCTCTACTGTCATCGGATTATGCCCGGGATCTTTTTAGTAGGAAGCAGAAATTGTATTTTGTGTACTTCAGATTTGCGTCATCTGCTTTCTGAGCCTAAGAGCCTTCAAACAGCTATTTAATCCCATCAGAATAAAAAGCAAGGGGTGGAAGGGAGCTATTTCAGCATTTCTTGGTTTACCAAAAAGTCAGTAAAGTTGTTTAACCCCCTTTGAGCACAATTGTATGGTTTGTCTCCTTCTTATGCTATGGTAGTTGCTTGAGTTGTGATGAAGTATTCAGTGCGAAAGACATTTATTGAATCCAGGTAATGTTTGAAATTTTTTTAGCCTCCTCAGGGGTGCTTTGAATTATCATTTCTTACAGATAACAGTAAGAGAGGGGGGTTTTTTTCCTGTTTTGTTGTTTCTTGCCTGTAACAGGTACTACTTTACGATTCTGGAGCTGAAAAAACAGTGGAGGTCAGCTGTCTAAGAAAACTTGAGGAGAACATGAAGACCATTAGGACATTAGCAATAGAATGTTCACTGACAGAAATAAGGTAGCCTTTCCCTTATACTGAGTGGCAGCATTAGAAATTAGTAATGACATATCTTTGTTAGCACTGATAAGATTTGGATGTGGTTTGCTTCTTGAATAAAGAAATGGGGTGGTGGCTGTGGTTTATTTTATAGAGGTTTGGTGTTTTCTCTAAGGGTTATACTGCATTGTAGTAAAGCAGAAGTGGTGCTATAGAAATAAATAATATTTACAGGATGAGTTATAAAATAGTGAACAGATTTATTTCATTGAGTACTTTTTTCCTTGGCTCAGAATTGGAGCTGAGTCGGATCTCATGAAACTGTACAGAAGGTCTCTTTTCTAGACTGTTACGACAAGTGCCAACTTCTAGAACTCATGATCCTTTTCATTTTGAAGTTTAGGGGTTGTATTTTTAAATTTTTCCTGTCATAGAGATCCAGAAACGAATAATTATTTCATTTTACTCTTGACTATAGTAGAGATTGTCTTTTTTTCCTCTAACAGTTTAGGCAGTTAAAATGCAAACAACCAAAACAAATTCTGGGTAGAGGGAAGAGTTGGTGGCTACACTCAGGAGATGCCAATTTCTCTTGTACCTAGAGATTATCATTTGTTCTGTGTTAGACCCACAGGTGGAAGCACACAGTGGACAGCAACAGTGTGTGAATGCTTGTCCTATTACCTAACTGGAGAACAAGTGAAAATAGTCATACAGGTTTGTAATCAAAACCAGTGGTATTTATGAAATTTCTGTCAAGCTGTCTATTAATTCAGGGGGTTTTTTTTAATATTTCACCTTTCAAAAAGTCCTGAGTAGAACTTGATTGGATAGCTGCTTGCTCTAGGGAAAAAGGTGCTTTTTCTTCTTTCTGCTTTACTTCTGTTACTCACTGGAGAATTAGAGCAGTTGGCTACCCAGTGTGGAGAGAACTTCAGTAACTAAATACATCAAAGATGAAGAATAGTAGCTGTATCTTTGGGATCACCAGATGCTGACAGCCTTTATGGACAGACAAGCAAGCTGTTCAGGTTCTTGATGAGAAAGATTTCAGCATTCAGCTACTGTATTAGTTTTCAAGCCTCGGAGGCTGAAAGAATCAATCCAGTGCTGTATGAATATCATTAGTAATTGATCTCTTCCATGGTTTTAAAGAAAAAAAAATAAACCAGGATTATTTGAAGGGCTTTACTTGTTCAGCATCTGTTTGCAGCTGCCAATGGTATTTTACAGTGTGTGTGGAAGGAAAAGCAGTGATGAGCAAAGTTATTTATGCATGGGTTTAAAGCTCGTACTGGAAGACAAGTGTTTGGCACTTGCTTTTCTCCTCAGCTTTTTTAATAGAATCAAGTTTTTATTCTGCAACTTTTTTTTTAATGTCATCTGTAGAACAGTTGGTAAAATGATGGGAACTGTCATATGGATTAAATAAACTTGTGTCTTCTTATATGGGCATCAGTTGTTCAAGGATGTCTGATTGACAGTACCAATAAAATGAAAATATGCTTGTAGTTTAGAGGAAATATGTATTTGTAATATGTTGTCCAGCTCTCATTTTTTCCAGGAAAACACTGTGGGTTGTGCATTGCCTGTGAAAATTCTTTGCAAAGATGAAACAGGAAAAATGACTGATACTTCTGAATACCTTATTGAACAGGGTTTGGCTCTTAGAAACAGAAGGTTTGGATACTTTTCTTTTATATTCTCTTAGACTCTGATATTCATATTTGACCAAACTAATAAGTAAATTTAAAAAAATTTGGATTTTGTTCTACAGTTCTAGTGACAGAACTCCATCTTCAGTGAACTTACTTGAGTATAACATTATTTATTGTATCCATGGCACATTTCAGTTCTCTAAGTTTGTAGATGAGATGCTTGATAGTATTTTGAGAAGCCTTTGCCACTTTCATGTGTTTTTCTTACTTGTATTATTTTACAGTTTTGTACTTTTCAAGTTCTTTGGTTAATATATTGATATTTGATTCAATCTTCTAGAACTGGTAAAGCCAATGGGGCTTGCTTAGTCTCCAAGGAACATCTTGAAGTACATTTCGAGCAGGAGAACATACAGCTGGATGGTTGTAATTCCAAAATCACATGTGCAAGAAACAAGGCTATTCCAGAGGAAAATACCACTATTTCAGAGCGTGAGCAAAAATCACTCAAAACATACGAGCCACTGCCTCATTCAGGAATGGATGAAGCATATAAATCTCCTATTGTTCCTGAAGCAAAAATTTTCCAGGCTGTAGTGAGTTATATTGGAGGCGATGGAACTATTTATATAATACCAAAATCGTTTGGTGAGTTCACATAGACGAAAACACTTTTATGAATCTGAGTGCTCTGGGGTATTGGAATGTATACTAGAACACCTGTCTGGTACATGTTCACTGTTCTGAAAGATTCCTATTGGGAGGTGATGTCCTTTGGTGTGAGGGGCAAGGATTCTCTCTGTCCTTAAATCAGCTTTCCTGTCCTTCTACCCTCCCAAGAGATCCAAAAACCCAAAGCACTTGGATGGGCATGTTACTTCCCTTTCTTCTCTTGGCTGTAATGGGTAAAGCAGCAAGTACTTTATTTTATAATGTTGACTGATAAAGTAAATGAAATAATTTACTTCAAAGTGATGAAGATAGTCATAAAGATTCTTGGAAGTTAGCTTGGTTCTCAGATACTGCTGTATTTTTTTCCTTCTGTTTGAGCTCAGTCCAGAGTTTCTTCAGGCTCTTTATTTGCATTGTGATACATTCTGTATCTCACAATGCTCATACTGTTTGAAAGAGGTTCGTTTTCTTCTGACAGATGCAGTGTCACTCCTTAGTTCCATGTTAGTATAATGTGCTGTAGAGAAATGTTTACATATGAGAACATTAATTTTATGGTTTTTGCTCCACAAGTACATTTAACTAGTAGATTATGTAACTATTTTTATTCATAAGACTTTGAAATTCAGAGTACAGTAACCCCACTTGCACAAGACTTTGTATTCTTCCTGCAGTGATTGCTGTAGGCTGTACCTGTAGCAGAAGAGGTTCTTCTGGACACCCATTCTGTGTTGTTTCATGGTGTCCTACCACTGAAACAGTGGTCTGGGAGTTGTCTTGTTTGTGCTTTGTTTGGCTTTGATATTAGTGCTGCCTAGATGTCAGTTCCAAAACTTTAGAAACTCTTCTGTAAGTTCTTCTGAGATTAGAATTCAGAATTGCTAATGACTTTAGAATTGGAAATGCAGTATACTGTTTATTTTAAGTAGTAACTCTTTTGCATATACTAGATATTGAACATACATATTGTATCAGTGTTGGAAAATATATTTTGGAGTAGCACATGTGTTTTATGTTTATACATGTCTTCATCTGAATCTGATGGGGTTTAGTGATGGAAATGTTTTGCATGTATGTTAGAGACTTTTTTTTTTGCCTCCTACCTCAAGAAACTGCACTGAACAAATTGATGGCTGAAATACAAAATACGTTCAAAGGCCTTGGTCTCCTGATACCCTACTGCTGGAAAAAGGGAGAAGCCTGTGTTGTAAGAGGATCAGATACTGTGTGGTATCGAGCTAAAATTGTAGAAGTCAGTGGTAGTACTCTCCAGGTAAGTTTGATTGTATGAGGGGGGAGGGTGTATGTATATTTGTATATGTATGTTTTTAAAAAGGCAAATAATCGAATCCTCTAAAATAAATAAGAGACTTCACACTTTTTCATTCAGCTGACCTGATTATGCAGATGTTAATTCTGCTTAAAAGTGTTGATTACTGTCCTCATTTTTACATTTATTTTAAAGATCAGATCTGTCTACCTATTTCAGTTGGTGCAATTTTTCCTGTAGTTTTCCTAGTAATGATAAATTTTCTTAAGTAAAAAGCTACTCTTGATCTCCTGTAAGTAATCCCTTTCAGGTTTTCTATTTTACTGTTTTTACCATATGTAGAATGCTTTGAAAACAACTAGGGTTAGCATCCTCCTCCTACCCTCTCCCCACCCAAAAAGTATTGGCTGTCTGTTTTGAATTCTTTCTGCTGCACGGGTGTAGAGTTTCTTCTCACTAGCAGTTAACCTTAGCTAAGCTCTTGAGTCTGCTCATTATTTTTGAATGCAGATTTGCAAAATCTGACACTATCCTAGTTCACAGAATTTTTTACTTTCAATTTTAAACTGATGTTGGTTGTTCCACAAAAGGTAGGAATTCTTGCAAGAGAAGTTTATAAACTGAATTTCTAATCTGCCATACCACTTTTTTAATCCTTTCTTTCTTTCTTTTCTGCTTTGTCACATCACCTACATACCATCAAACCATTATTTTTTTCCTCCATATAAGTAATGCTGTAAATGAATGCATTCTTTTACTAAACTTAACATAAACCAGAAATTCTTTCAAGAAAGCTTTGCATTTCCTACAGGTACAGTACATAGATCGTGGTTACATAGAGAGCATTCCTCAGTGTCACCTGTATCCAACTACATTTTACACTGGCATTCCTCCATTTTGCATCCCATGTCAGCTCTACAAGACGCTGCCGGTGAGTAGAGGCACATTTGTGTGTTAGTAGGTAGTTACTCAGATCAATACCCAGCATAGTCAAGATGAGAGTAGTTGCTGGTAATTCTCTTGCCTGCAAGGGTTCAGAGAAGAGCCCATGAAGATTTTTCAGCACATCCTTATCAGGAGCCAACAGATTGGCTGTATGAGGGGACCACGCTTGAAGGGCAGCTGTTGGTGGAGTTAAACCTTTGTGAGACAGGACACTGCAGGGTTGGCAGGGCAATACTCCAAAATACTAATTTGTTTTGTAATAGCAGCAATAAAAAGTTTCTTAATGTAGAATGGCCAGACAATCTGAAATCTTCAAGTCCTGAAAAACTGTGTTTCTAACATTCTGAACTTTGCTACATAGGAAGCAATCTAAACTAATACAGGTGAATTGTTTTAGAGGTTTTTTGTCAGTAAGTAATTGATATGTAAATAATATCTTCACATACCATCACACCTTGCTTACTTTGAATGGTGCACTTAGTAAATGTGAATTACTGAAATTACCAGCTTACTTTTATTGCTGGAAACAGTTAAACTGATAGAGTAAGGAAGGCTGCAGCTCCAGCAGGGGTGGTGGGGCAGGGGAGTGTCTGCAATATGTGGGGCAGGGACAGGCAGTGGACCTGCCACCAAAACCAGGTAGGAAACCTCCTGCAGCAGGCTGTGTGCTGCAGGGCTTTGTAGCATCAGGGAGGCTGAGGAGGAGTTGGATAGCTGATTCCAGGTGCAGTCTGCAGTGGACCCGCAGCCAAAGAGCCAGAAACTCTCCCAGCAGCACGTGTAGAAGAGAGAAGGGGCAATAATGCAGAAAAACGGAAGCTTGCAATGGCAAGGACCTGCAAGAAAAGGTTTTCCTCAAAGTGTGAGGTGCACTTGCAGCACTGCTTCATCACTCTGCGGGCTGAGGACAGAGCCATGACATCAGGAGAGAGGCTGAGGAAGGAGGCAGTGCCATCTGCTCCTCATGTAACCCCCAGTGCAGCTAACAAAAGGCAGTGGGTGCTCTCCTCTGGGAGGTTCAGAGGAACCCGTGTGGTGACCTGACACTCCCTAGAGAGGAGTGGTGCTACTGCCTGTTTGTGTTGAGGACATCACTGAGAGGCTGCCAGGCCTTGTACAGCCCATTCACTGTTATCCACTGCCATGAGTTACCCATTCCTCTCGGCACCAGTGATAACTCCTCAGACTGCTGCTGGCTGTATCTGCAGGGGTTGCTGATCCCAAGAGTGTTTGTAAGGATCTGTGGAGTGCCTGCAGTTTTTTCATCAGTCCTGCCTATCAAAGGGAAGGGGTGTGAAAGGCTCAGTCCAGTCTGGTGAGTTAAGAAGTCATTACAGGACTATTGTCACAGCCAGTGGTTTGGCTACCTGGACGATGGCACTGACTTTGAGGAACCTGGTCTGCTGGGGTCCTGTGGGGCCCATCTCTCAGAGAAGAGGAGAGGACCATCTTCGGTCTGTAGCCATGCCAAGCCTGGAGAGGGATCACAGATCAGCAGGAGAGCACCTGAAGAGAGCAGCACTTGTGTGGGAGCAAGTCCAGAGGAGGGCAATTAAGATCAGAGGGCTGGAGCACCTCTCCTGTGAAGACAGGCTGAGAGAGTTGGGGCTGTTCGTCCTGGAGAAGAGAAAGCTCCAGGGGGATCTTCAGCACCTTCCAGTACCTAAAGGGGGCTGCAGGGGAGCTGGGGAGGGACTCCTTACAAGGTCATGGAGTGATAGGACAAGGGGGAATATCTTCAAAGTGACAGAGGGCAGGTTTAGATTTGATACTAGGAAGAAAATCTTCATTACAAGGGTGATGAGACATGGGAACCACCTGCCCAGGGATGTTGTTGGTGCCCCATCCCTAAAGTGTTCAAGGCCAGGTCAGAGTGGGCTTAGAGCAACTTGGTCTAGTGGAAGATGCCCCTGCCCACAGCACGATGGTTGGAACTCGATCTTTAAGGTCCTTTCCAACCCAAACCATTCTATGATTCTATGAAAGACAGGCTTGTAAGCCTACTACTGGAAAGCAAACAAATACAGCAGAGAATAAAATAAGTACTCAAGGTATTCTGTGTTTGGTCATGTGTTATCTTAGATTCTATAATTCTTTGGATTATGCTTCAGATAATTTTGTAGACATACATTCTTGTGTACATAGTATCGGTTAGGTTTGGCAAGCAGCATCTTTCTAAGCCATTTCAGAATCTGAAAATTGTGGGTTGCATTGTCACATAAATTTCAATGCACCAAAAAGATAATATTTAAATGATTGTAGACAAATCAATGTGTGTTTTCAAGTGAGAGGTTTTTTTTTAATGGTAATCATGTATTTCCATCTACCCTAAGAATAGGGGAAGAATATTACTTGCTAGCATCTTAACGTGTGGGTTTCTTGCTTTTCTCCAAATAGATTGGAAATTTTTGGCAGCAGGATGCAGTAGATTACCTTCAAGAACTTCTCAAAAATGAAGAGGTTGAAATTCATGTTGAGGTAGCCTAATTTTTCATAGATGTGGAATGAAGCAAACATTTTTGTTGTCTTTTTCCTTTTAACTGGCAGTAAGCATGGTACATGAAGGAATTATAGCGGTAAATGTATTTCCTGGACGAAACAAAAACGCAACTAAACTTACTTCTCCTGTGACTTTACCTTTATTATAGTTTCCAGGCCGTCAATATGTCTATTCAAGTTAGTGCTGTTTTTTCACCCTGTTCATGTTGTCGTTCTGACAAGTAACCTTCCTATCGGAAGCATAAATTGTTCTAAATGCTATTTTAAGTGATAAAATTCTGACATAGTTAATGGATGTGCTTAAATTTATTTATTAAAATTACAAGGAAACACATCATGTGTATCGTCTGAAAACAAGCCATTTCAGACAGTTTCATGATAAATTGTGAAGGAGAGAAGGGTTTGAGTGAGCAAACATGGGGATAATATTTTGGTGTTAGAATGAGCAATTGGTGCTGCCATATCAGAGAGATATTCCCATTGGTGTTATAACTGATGTTAATAGGTGTCCTGATCTTGTATCTCTGAGTGTGATGCACATCACCATGAGAGATTTGAATTTCTTGGTCGCTATTTCTAAAACTTCAGTCCCAAGATTACTGTTACAATCCTGTTTTGTCCTCTGTAAATAGGAATTACCACATAACCCATGGGGCAAGCTGTCCATCAGCCTGTATTTTGGGGGGATGTCGCTTTCCTCCTTTATGGCATACCAGAAGTACTGTGTTGCTGAAGATTGCCAGGACATAGAAAAGCTGGTGAGACCTGTGTGTCTGTGTGTGTGTGTGTGTATGTCCCCTTTGCTGTTGCTGTTCTAACATTGGGAAGATTACTCAATTGCTTATTGTGACCTTAGAGGACTTGTTACTTTTTAAAAATATTTCTGTGCAGTTTTGTGCTGTAAGCAGGAGTGGTACTGAGCACATAGGTCTGCAGCACAACACAGGGAGCTGATAAGACTCTGTGGAATAGCCAGTTGCTAAGTGTTTGTTCATGGACTCTGTAATGAAAAGAGATTTTTGCACTTCTGTTTAAAGTCCAGTTAGTTTTTGTGTTCCCTTAAAATGCTAGGAATAGGGTAGTATTTTTATCACTTGAAGGGATTAGTTATTCATAGAAGTAAAGCCAAGGATGAAGTAAACTAAATCAAGTATTTCATCATAAACCCAGTAGTTTCTAGGGGAGTTACCTAGGTTGTTTATTCCAAGAGTCTAGGACACTTACATGATGTTCTTTAGGGGAGGATTGAAGTTCTTACCTAACTTCGTTGTTTTAACACAAAGAACTCCTACATAAGTAATTTCTCTGTATTTATTTCCGGTTTTTTTGTTCCTTGAAATCTGAGGATCAGGTTTATTTAAATTGCTAAGACTTTGCTACTGCATTTTTCTCTTAATTCTGTTTAAGCCTGCCAGTATACTTTTCTTTCCAACATGCAGCTTTGCTTCAGAAAATAATTTTCCAGTACAGAGTCTCTGCTGCTGTCACTGCTGGTATAAGGCTCAAATTGTCTGCCATTGGGCTCGTGATGCAGTTAGAAAAATCCCTCAGTGTATATTAGAACTGAGTAACCATGGAAAACTTAATTGCAAATCAGTCTCTTGCTGCATCTTCATAGTCAGCACATGACACACAGCTTTCAGCAAACTAAATATGGATCTGGAAATGAGATTTGTACCTTTAACACAAAAATTAAATTTGGAAAACAAAAATAAAGCTGTGTAAGAAGGTTGCAAGCGAAGCATTCAGAAAGCCTGAAGTGCGTTCCTCAGGGAATAATAGCATTAAGCAGATCCATTCCAGGATTTTGTAAGAAAATGGACATCAGAAGTGTTCAGTTGTAGACCGGAAAAGAAGCAAGGCATCCAGAACTCGAGCTGAACCTCAAGAACAGCAGAAGTGGGAAGCAAGCAGCTCTGAGCATGTTCAAACATAATCAGCTCTGGTTTTAGCTGTAGAGACCCAGCAGCCATGCTCACAAGCCAGCTAAAGTACATTATTTTTACATAAGGTGTAACCATTATGTATTGTTTTTTCTGTAGTTTTGTAACTTTATTTCACAGCTTCAAATCTGTCATTTGGAGTAAGTTAAGCTGATGAGGGCTGTATTCTGTTTGTGAGCCTTGCACCTGCTAACAGTGGCTTATGCAGAGCTCACTGCACCCATTGCTGCAGTCTTTGAGATGCACCAATGAGTTCAGGGGCTGGTCTTTGTTACCAAATGACAATCTTAGCTTAGGCATTAGCCTGAAAAATTCCTGGTAGGGCAGTAGGATGTTGGAGAATGTGTCAGAACCTCCAAGTGTACTGAGCTTTACAGCAGTGACTCTCATTCCAGGTGTGTGTGTCCAGCTGTAGTCAGGTGGCTCCTGACTCATAGTGCTCCTGATAGTTTTGCAGAAATCTGGCATTCAGTTTATATGTATCTATGATTTAGTTAGATATCTATTCTTTACTTGTACGAGTACGTACTTTGAATGGAAAAAATTCTTTTCTCCTAGTTCAATCTGAGGAACATAATGATTTTTTTGTACTGCCTCCTCTGTCAGATCCTGCAGGGGGGAGAAAGGGTCATCATTTATTGTTTCATTTTCCAGTTACATATGTTGCTTCTGCTTTTCTCTTTCCTTGGGGCATAATGAAATGTGTTTGTCAAGTAAATGTGTAAAAATGTATTTTGGAGAAATTGTACATTTTGTTATGCATCATGTTTTAAGTACAAGAGATAATAGGAGCTCTTTTCATGACCTATGATCTAGCTGAGCTGTGTGCTATATATCCTCCTAAAAGTATAATTTAATGCACCAAGGTTTATTTTGTAGTGAACCAAATGCAGTAATGACATGTAGAATTCGAACTGTAAAATACATGGTTCTAAAAGAAACACTGGACAATGCTGTGCTGCTGAGAAAACCTGTATCTGTGCTTTGCAATGTCTGTTTTTTTCATCAAGGACACACTGCTTATTGTTATTATACACCTTCTTAGGTACCTCCTTTGAACCAGAAGTCATACCTGAGTTAGTTTCTATTTTGTTATTCAGTATGATGCTCAGCTGAAGTCTGTCTTGGTCTAGGGGGTATTCGAAGGAGACCTTTCGCCTTCATACCTGTTGCATCCACTGCCTGTTCCAGGAGAAACCTTTCCTGTCACAGTTACCCACTTGGTGTCCCCTAAGGAGGTACGTCTGTCTTGTCAACATCTCATGTGCTGCAGTCCCATCGAGCTGGTGAAAAGGAAGTCACAGCTGGCAACCTCAGAGCATTAGGGTTTGCAAAATGGTCCTGAGCTATTGGTGCAGGGGGTCGTGTGAGGCAGCTCTCGGAATGAGCTCTTAGTTGAAATAACCTCATAGGTGGGGGCAGTGAAACACTAATCATTTCTCTAGAAAAATGAATTTAAAGAATTACAATACTGCGGTCTGGTACTTCGCTTTTTTAATAAGAAAATAGGTCGTTGGATTTTAATGTGGCAGAACAATAGCGAATTCTTTGTAAGCCCACACAACTTCCTGGAGTTCTGGTAGTCTCCTAGGCAAAAGGCAGAATGTGATGTGCATGATCAAATAAAAGATTCCTATGTGGACTTTGAATGTTGAATGATGAAATAGAGAAGAAAGGGGAGCAAGGAGGTGCTGAACCTCTTAAAGATGGGATCAAGTAATCTTTTAATAGTGGTTGATCACAGTTGGAATTCCTAGTTTCTAAATGAACTGCAGAAATAGTTAACATCAGAGCCTTTTCTTTAAACAGGTTTATATTTGTCTTGATTCTTCTGGGAACCTTACGAAGTGCTCTGCCACAGAGAGAGCTGCCAGCCACGACTCAGAGAGCCTTAATAAAGCCCTGAAGTGGTGCAATAAAATTGTAAAGACTCTTCCTCATCTAACAAACTTCAAAAAAGGTACATTGTGTGTTTATTTTTCCCTGTTGTTTCATGTAGATATTCTGAAAGCCTGCATTTCCTTTTGAAGAATACTGTTATTTCTATTTCTGTGTATCTTTAAATAAAAGTTTTGGAGAGTAAGGAGTAACATCACACTAAAATTACATGATACACTGTAATAGGTTTTTACTCTTCAATGAACTGAGGCTTTTGTGTCATTCTGCTCCACTGGAAAATGATGGACAGAACTCAGACTCTTGATGCCTGTTAAGAGTTATGAACTAACTTTAGATTGCATTTGGCAGTAATAAAACTTCTCCCTAAAGGCACCTGTCACTGAAGCTGTAACTGTGAAAATGTTATTAAATATTCAAAAGACAAAAGTTATGTACAGAAAATCATGTTATAAAAGTTTGGAAGTTGTGAGAGCCCTAAAAAACATCACTTCAATGTCCACAGCTGTTGGGCCTAAAGTAACACAAAGTGTGACTGTCTAAAACTTGGTGAAGAAAACAGTTCTCGCTGAGTCTACCAACTAATAAAACTCTGGGTGAGGTTTCAGGCATTAGCTGCCTCCTGTCTTCTAGACTTGTGTCTATTCTCTTGGAGATCAGTCTGTTTACCAGCTGGATTGTGCAAATGAGTCCAAGTTGAAAAGTTTTAACATTAAACTGTTTGGATCAGTATGTTCTCACCAAGCAATTCGCTGTTATCTCTCACCATTGCCGTGTGAGGTAGAGAAACTTGGCTTAAATTGCATACTGGTGATTGGATTGGAGTTCAGAGAGCATTGGAGGAGGCATGGAACAAAGTTGTAGCATGAATTTGGTAAGGAAGAGGAGACTTAATCTTGGTCACAAACCAAAGTGAATTTTCTAGGTCAGTTTGCACTGCACTGAGTACTGTGGGGTCTTATGTGATGGTTTTGGTTTTTTTCTTTCTTTTACAGAACTGCCTTGCCTTGCAGAGTATGTGGATGGTTTATGGTATAGAGCAAAGCTCCTCTCTATTACACAGCTTGTCCCTGTTCAGATTCTGGTTCAGTTTGTTGACTATGGTACTTACTTAGTTGCCCCAACAAGCAGGTAAATAAATAAGAAAAAAATGCATGTAAAATGTCTGTGTATATGTATGTATACACTTATAAAATATGTTCTTATAAAAAATGTATTTTTATGTTTATTATTAATTTTTATATAACTACATATATGTATTGTTTATAATAATTTACCACTGGATTTCAGTTTGAGAGAAAGTGGGTTGGCTGGTTAAATCTGTCTGCAGTGTGTGGGGTTTTGCACCTGCTTCTCTGTTTCAGGCTGCTCTGAGAAGCCCACTATTACAATATCAGATTTCTCCATTATCTCCAGTTACTTAACCTGTGAGTGGGCACAGGTTAATCTGCTTCAGCACCCGAGAACCTTACTCAAAACAAGGCCTGAGCCCTCCAGGTGTACAACCAAATCCCAATCCTGTATGACTGTAGTCTGCACAGAAGACAGCTAGGGAATAAAATGAGGGATAAGGGAGTATCTGAGTGGGACACGCCCTGCTCTGCCTGTGTGGAAAGTGGAAGTTCAAATCCCTTTTCTGTGCAGTTCTGAGATGCTCTAAGGACTGCTCCTGTGCTGACACAGATGTCAGCCGAGTGTCTCAAACATCCCAGGCTTTTAGGGTTCCCTAAGCTCATCTGAATTTCTCATACATACACAGTTGTATATGTATATGGATAGTACATAATACTACATAGTGCATTTATAGAACCTATATATAGTACATACATATATTCACACACATATGTCCTGCTTAATCACAATGACTTGCTCTCAAGCTTATTGTGAAATGTACAATTCCTTCCTGAAGATGATGCAGAAATGGGGATTTGAACAGATTTCTTGCTTCACAGTCTGTTAGGGTCTTGGGAGACAGTGTTTTCTATTCCAGAGCTGCACTTCCTGCTCTGCTTCCCTGTTCCCTTGCTTCTGGGATAGAAAGATAGAATGGGGAGATGATGGTGGAGAGTTGCCGGGATGAACCACACGTACTCATAGAGTTATTGGTGGAACTCCCTTTATTGATTATTATACGCCTGGTTATATACATTAGTCAGCTTGTTCATGAGCCACTTAGCCAACTTAGGATTGGATAATAGCTATTATCATGCGTATAATAATTAATGCTGATTGGCTATAGCTAAACAATCATGCTTTTTCTCTATTCTTTTCTTGTGGTTACATGCTCCTGTTTTCTCATCCTGTCTTCCCATCTTGTTACTTTCCTACAAGTGACTTTGTTTCTTCTTTCTTGCTTATTTAGGATAATCAAGGTTGCTGAGGCCTAGGTTGTGCACATTCCAGTGAGCAGCTCCTGTGAGAAACTGCTCTCAGTATCCATTTTCTCTGAGAAACTGCTCAGCAATTACTGAAACCGGGGTTGTGCACATAGCTTAGCTCTGTTTGTCCTTGCTCAGCAAGCTATTCTTCTACAGATGATAACATAAACCCCCAGGTACTTATTTCCAGTCGTATGTCTAGAGCACATTCAGGCATGAAGCATTTGGACCACAGAAGTTTGTGGAGCTGCGTTGTGATGATTCGCACTTGGATTCCTGTGCTGCAATCTGTGTTTGGCTCTTGAGACTCCTCCCCAAGCAGGGTACTGGGGCGAGGTCTCTTATGCTGGGCTGCTTTTTGATAGTTCCTGTGCTAAGTCCGTCAGAGGGCCTAGCCCTGCCTGAGGAATTGCTGGGTCTGATGTTGGCATGTTCCAGTAGAGCAGGGAGTCCGATCCCAGTTCCCACACCGTAAATGTACTGCGTGAGCCATTCAGCCATCCTGATGTTCTTACTGGCATGTGGATTGCTGTGGGCAAACGCTTCTCACTTTGGTTTCAGGTTGCGTCACATACCTTATCATCTGCTGAAGTATCCAGTTCAAGCAGTACGGGTTCTGTTGGCTGGTTTTAAACCTGCCTCAGATGACAGAAACGTGGAAAGAATTCCTTATTCCCCAGAATGGAGCCTGAAAGCGTTGTGGACCATGGTGGACTGTGTTGAAGGAAAGCGTCTCTCTGCTTCCATACTTGTAAGAAATTTGCTTTGGGGTTTTTTCCTCCTAGTTCTTGCTGAGCCTAGAATTTTTACTAGCACTCTAATGTCTAAGTCTTTGTTTTACTGTGAACCCTCATAGTTTAAAATTGAAAACTATTTACCATGAAGGAATGCTAAGAGAAGATGGTGTGGTGTTCTTCTTAGTCCTGCAGTCACAAAGTTCCTGAGCATTCCTGTTATTTTAAAACGAGTTACTTAAAAACAGAAGTACTCTTTGTATATTCACAGTTCCATTTAGACAGTGAGTGCAGCCGGTAAAAATCTCTCAGTATCAGCTTGAGATTTAAATCTGTAACTGCCAAAACTGTAAACTTTCAGACTGTTTCACCAGAGGTCACCATTTCTTTGTATGGAGATGACAAAAATCTGGTTCATCTGAAGCTGATAGAAATGGGACTTGCAGAGTTGGATGAGTGACACGTAAGTACAGTGACCATGAACTACAAAGTCATACCACTGGGGAGGGATGATTTCAGAAGTTTTAAGCAAAGTATAAACTGCGAGTAATGTGGGCAACTAGAGTTTATTTCAAAAAAATCCCTTCTGTCCACACATCTATTCTATTAGTGTAAAGTATTTAACATAAAACAAAAAGCTGTTAAAAATGAACTTCTTTACATACCATGACTGAAACTCACAGTTTTAAGAACTTGCAGGTACTGAAAGAAAGAGCGCTAAGGTGGTATAACATCAAGAGCTTCTGCTGCCAGTAACTGGAGACAGCACCTTGCAGATGTGTGGCAGTGTACTCTGCCCAAATAATCAAAATTAATCTTCTTTGTTTTCTGCTTTTAATCTGTCTCAGGTGCTGGTGGTTCTTGGTTGTTTCTCAGCAAACATCCATGATAATATATTGATGTCCATTCATCTAGTCAAACATGGAATATTTTTAATGAAGAGCTTTATGCTGAGTGTTATCCATGAGGAGTACCAGAGGCTTGGATTTTCAGACTTCTTGGCCAACTCTGTTATGTCATATTTTTCCTTCCCATTTAGTAAGCACTCTTCTAATAGATGTGAACCAATGATGTTACATCCACATCTCAATCTCTTTTGACCTTGGAGCCTTAAGTGTTGTTCTGTGATACCCTTCTCATAGGAGTAGATGGAACTAATGCAAAGTGGTAAAGAATTAGACCAAAAGCTGATGCTGCGACACTCGCTGTAGTATCTCGTTAGAAGTCTCGGAGGGAAGATGATAGTTTTATTATCGTGACATAACTCTTGTCTGTGTTTCAGGTTTATTTGGTGACGGACATCTCCATCCAGCACCAGACAGGGAGCAAACAGTTGGGAATGCATTACTGTCTTTGTTTTGAAACACGTTTGCATTGTTGCTGGTTTCTGTTTTCACTTTTAGGTGGTGTTACACCTTTTGCACTTTAGAGTTTGGGAATAAACAGTTTGATCAGCATGCATCTGAAAGCTTGTTTTCCTTTACTGCTATAGTGTGTGAGGTTTCCTTGGGTGTCCCTTTATTGTACTAAATCCTTTACAGGTAAAACTCAGCCCCTTCCAGTCTCTCCAGGGAGAGCTTTGTCTAGATTATCAAGGGAAACACTTGTGTAATGAAGACTCCACAACCTCTCCAGGCAGCCAGTTCCAGGTCTCAGTCACCCTCCCAGTAAAGCTAGTTCTTGCTGTTCAGAGGGACCCTCCTGTGCTTCAGTCTGTGCTCATGCACACATCCCCTGGCACACATCTCTTCCCTCAAGCTCCCATGAAAGGAAGGGTCCAAAGCTGACCTCAGCTGAAGTGCCCAGGCATGCTGGGACAAGCAGTAGAAGGATCCTGTCACACTTCCAGTACATATTCTGGTACCTACCAGACGTATCCTAGGTGCTGGTGCAAATACCCCAGAGAGCTTGTACTCATTTTCAAAATAGACCAAAACCCCATTGTTTATCACCCATGTTGAAAGGGACTTAGCTGCTGCTTGAGATTGCCCAAAAAGGCCAGGACCTCTCTCCACCCAATCAGGTAACTTCTGTGTGTGAGTGAGCACAGTTCTCATTGCCACCCTGTGAGTGAAAAAGGGCGTAGAGTAAGGACAGAGCTTGCCTTCGCTAAGGAGAAAAAGGGGAGAGGGGACAAGGAGAACAAAGTGGGTATCTTCTGCTTGAAAAAATGAAACAAGTTTTTCAGCATCCACAAGAATGGAGCATTAGAGCAGCCAGCCCAGCCATAACCTTTTGATAGTAGGTACTGCAGAATTTTAAAAGACAAGTCAGCTTAAAAATACCTCTTAGGTGGGAGCACTGGATGAGATGACCTTTGTTAATTTTCTGGTATTTCTGAGAAGCTTGGAGAATGAACCTGTCCCCTAGTCTCACCTGTGATAGCCCTGTGAGTATAGAAGAACAATTTGTAGAACAGTCACTGCAGTCTGCTAATGCTGTTGCCTCCTAACTCTGAGATGAAGAGAATAGGAGGATGAAGGAAAAAGAATAGCTGAAGACTGCCATTCCATTAGTCTTTAAAGTCAAGCAGTAAATAAACTGATGTCTAAAATAAGGTGTAGTCTATGGCTGTTTGAGTGTTCACTGACAAAAGGGTGTTTTTTAAATCAGCTAAGCCCAGGTACCTGAATACTGAATCAATGAATGTTGCTTCAAAGTAGAAATGGGGAAAAAGAATTAGCAAAAGCTCTGAGGTAGTAGCACCCACTGAAAAATAAATTTATTTAAACTATAAATATATACACAACAAACTTTAAGCATTTTCACTTGTTTACAGAAATGTACATTATTTTTGCTGATATGCTAATGTTTCAACAGTTTTGACATGGTCTACAACTTAGTGTCCATGATAATATTACCATCCTTGTCCTTTACTCTGACTCTCCCAGAGACATACTTGGTTTCCTGCTGTCCATTCATGTACACAGTCTTGACAGTCCCATCTGGATACTCCCGTCTCTTGAACTGTGATGTGTGGAGTTCTCTCTGGCCATTATTGAACTCTATAGTTTTACTTCCATCTCTGAATTAAAGGGGAAAAAAACCCAAGTAAGGATTATGCATTGGGGTAACATTAGTCTCAGAACAAACATCAAATATGTAAGCCTAAATGAAGACTTTTTAAGAAATACAGTATTTGTGGAAAAATCTGTTAAATGTCTTAGCTGGTTCATACTGAAAAACCTATTTCTGCAAAACTGATATGACTTCTTTATATTTTAGAGCATCCACTGCACTTTATCTGCACTAAATCCATCACTGTTAGAGTCCAGGGGAAGTTTAAAACATGGTATTCTAAGCACTATCAGTTGTCTGCTGTCAGTCACACCTGCTTCCCATGCCAGCCAGGTTCCTAGATATGTTTTCTAGAACTATGTACAAGTAGAGAAGTCTCTTAAGTTAGGGTATGAGACAATACACAGTCTTTATGCCTCTTCCATGCTACAAAAAAACCAAAAAACTACCCAAACCCAAAACTGAAGCAGTAAATACATGTTCACAGTACAGTCTACTGAAGTGTAAACTTTCAGGAGATGTAGAAACAGATCTGTCACCATAGAGTGCCCCGTCACTGCGCCCCAGGTGCTCCCAGCCCCTGCCCTTTCCTTCTGAGGAGGAATAGCTCACCGCTGCACACGAACAATGGTGCCATCGGGAAAGATACTTTCTTCTTGGCCATCTGTAAATAAATTCTTAATTGTTTGATCCGGGAAGGTTATTTCCTTCTTGCCATCAGGGTAATGCTTCTCTGTAATGTATTTTGAGACAATATGCTTATTACATAAATATATATATATATGTAGGTAATAATTCTGATGGTTGGGTTGGATGATTTCTTTACCTATTTGTCCATTTGAAAACTGCAAGACCTCTAAGCCATCAGAGTATGTAGTGTGAGTAGTCTTAGCGTCAGCATAGTAATAAATCTGCAGACAACAGTTCAGATTTAATGTAATTAGTGAGAATTTTTAAGTGAGTGTACACATGCAGGTAAGTATTTATTAAAGAACGCAGAAGATGTAGGATACCTACCACTGTTTGATCAGGCATAATCTGCTTCACATCCCCATTGAAGAAGGTTATAGTTACGGTCTTGCCATCAGAACCCACTTTTTTCCATGTTCCATTTGGGAAAAATATAAGGTGACAGCCGTTTTTCAAAACCTTCTCAACCTAATGAAAACATGAGAGAGGTCAGTATTGAGCCCCTCACACTCACATTCTCATTCATCTTTCCCAACAGCTGTCTTCCAGAATTTCCAAGTGCCAAGGTCTCATTTTACCTTTCCATCAGGATAAGCAGTTTCTCTCTGTATCTCTTCACTGCCTGTATATGCAGGAGCAGATGGTAGTGACACATGAGCTTCATTAGGAGAGGTGTCCTGAGATGACAAGCAAAAACTCAAATCAGGCTTTGTCTTTATATACTTTTTTCCCTAGGCTGACAGGTATTTTAGGAAACAAGGAGCATCATAGAAGGAAGACAAGTATGGGGAGGCATAAACACGATCTGGGGTTTAAGCAACTCCAAGAATAATTCAAGTGGTACAAGAGATGGAGACTGAGCACTCATTGGTACAACTGTGGTCAGTTGTAGTCTGGACTAAAGTGGAATTCAGGCTGTAACATGGTGCTCAATTTCCTTAAGACATCCACATCACGGTATGAAACGATCAAGTTCTCTAAAGCCTAAGTGTAATCCACAGCAATTAATGTAAAAATTAATTAAACTGTTTAAAAGATCTTTGTACAGTTGACCTACGTGGAGCATATGAACATCCATTTAGTCCTCCCAAAAGGTAAAACATTTTGCAAAATTCAAAAGAGCAGGAGATTATTACTGTATCTTTTTTCCTGAGCCAAAGAATAATGCAACTACTAGCCAAAGGTGAAACACTCATTGACTGGTACATAGCCATTTTCTGGTATGACAATAAAAGCTGAAGAACATAAAAAGATGAGTGAACAGCCTCATCGGTCACCCTCCAGATACTCATTAACTTTTCTATTTTAGGCTTTTTCCTCCCTGCTTTGAAAATCAAATTGAGACACAGGACTTACTACCATAAAAGTCTCAGAAGAATGTGCTGTCGTTGCCTCGGAGTTGTTTCTGCCATTAGCAGGTCCTGATGCAGGTGTTCTAGAAAGTTTTCCTACTGAGATACATGTAATAGTTAAATTGGACAGAGAAATTAAAGTATGGTTTAAGTGTTACAATTATATAGGACGTCAAGCTGTACATGACACCTACATTTCTTAACTGCAGGAGAAGCTGAAAGGGGGGTATTTATTAAAAGAATAGGCATATGCCCAGAAAAGAATCAATCACCACCATTGCCTTGTGTGTCAGCAAGAAGCTACAGCTGAAGAATCATTACAAAAGGCATTTAATGCACTCTCTCCTATTTCATCTCTATAGATTTACAAAGGATTTGCCCCTGCTAGAAATTTAGACAACATTATTAGTTACGCGTTATAATGAACAAAGGAAGATGAGTGTCAGCTTTTAACAGGAACTAATCAGCTTATTTTTTCCATGTCTCTCCTATCAAATTACCAAAATAAAACCACCTTCAGTTATGGAACATACTCTTCTAACAGATAACGATGGTTGTGTGAGCTGTCAGAGGTGTTAAAAAAGTACCGTGCAGTTACTTTCCATATTGCTCCTAACTGTGAACAAGGAACACCTGCTACAGCATTGCCCATATGATTACAGATCCTAGTAACAGAAGGTTCTGAAGAGACACAGCAGTTCTGATGCTATCAACACAGTCATCTAGAAATTCGGAAGACATTCTTCACTGTCAGGGGGTTGAGGCACTGGAACAGGTTGCCCAGAGAAGCTGTGGGTGCTCCATTCCTGGAACTGTCCAAGGCCAGGTTGGATGGGGCTCTGAGCACCCTGGTCTAGTGTAAGGTGTCCCTGCTCATGGCAGAGGGGTTGGAACTGGATGATCTTTGAGGTCCCTTCCAACCCAAACCATTCTGTGACTCTGATCTCACCAACATCTGCAGCTAGGAGAACACCAATGATGAATGCCATTTTTGATTACAGAAAGCAGCTTCTGCAGTGCTCCAGACCATCAAGTATAACCAGAAGCATTTTTCCTCCAAAACTGGTCTCATCACAGCTTTCTCCAGAATCCCAGCCTATGAGGTATTTATCCATATGCTCAAGCCCATGACAGCTCCCACTCTATCTCCTTTTGAGGTGGTGATGCATTCCACAAAGCAAAACTTCACATTCATTTTATGTGAAAGACTTAACAGAATTCTCTGACTAGACAAACATTTTTACCTTTTGCCTGTGAATAACTTTTGCCATTTATCTTGCTGCACTTCTTTACTGAAAGAAGCGGAGATGCAGTTCGACTTTTTGGGCCTCTATTTGGTAGACACTATAAAAAAGGAAGTATTTGTGGTTAATGTTATCATAACTGTTCAGACAGAGTCAACAAAATTTATAGACCATATGACATGAAATTTACTGGAAGCTTTCTTCACAGACTATACAATTTTGAGAGTTGGTCAGCAGAAGGGCTTGTGCGATGTAGCCCAAGCTGCACTTCGGAGCTCTTCCTCCATCAGCTCTCTCACTACTAACAACTCCAGAATGTTAATTTGGTGCAAGCAATCCACAATAACAGTTACAGTTTCAAAACTTAATGTAACTGCTTTAGACAATCCTGAACTGCCTGATTTGCCTGGTTGATCCTGAAGAGGCAGAGGTTCACAGGTTAGACCACATCAATGATTTTTCTCTTGTAATTGCATCATTTTGAATTTCCAAGGTGAGTTCCTCAACAAAAGAGATGCTGCACATTGTGAGCATTGACATTTGGAGAGAATATAACATTAACAAAATTCTGTCACCACTAGTGTAGTCCCCACATCAGTAAATTAAAAGTAAACAGCTAAGTTGTAGCTATTAGAGTCCAAGTACATAACACAAAACTCACAAAACACAATACTCATTTGTATTCACACAAATGTATTTAAAGCACCAACATTTATAACTTACAGATTCTGCTCTATTTAGAGTCATCCCAGAATTTTCTATTTTCTTCTTGCTTCCAGAAGCTTCTACTTTCTTCCAGGCTTCTAGACGAAACTTCTCCATAATTCTGATTTCCTCTTTTAGCTCCAAATTCTCATTTACTAAAGCTTCTATTTGATCTTTCAGGCGTCGATGGGTGGTTGACCATTTTGCCTCTTTTCGTTTTAAATCTTCCTGTAACTCTGCAATCTGCTGTTTTAAAGCCTTAGAAAAATGCATGTTTATAAAGAGTTTTCATTTTAAATGTAATTTCTAACAGAAATACAAGCACAAGCAAAAAATGCAAAAAAGTCAGATCAGCTTAATGGTACAGGGGGTGAAAGGTAGGAAAAGTTTTCTTCCCTGAAAGACTGATTATTTACTTTAGACTACCAACTTTATAAGCTCTATTCCAATCACAGGAATTGTTTTTCTTGCTTTCTTGGCATCCTTTACACTTCCTAGATTGGCCAGTACAAATACACTTGAGACAGAAACACAAAATCATTAGTCCTGCCCTTGGAGGGCCCTTCAAAAATCTTGGCACAAGAAAACAGGGAGAACACAATCACAGAAAACATACATAAACCTGCCTAGTTTAGCAAATGTCAATTCAGTTTTTTGAAGTACAGAAAATTTGTAGGGAAGGAAGAGAGAAATCCCTGTGTGGTGTTTAATATGGCTTGTTTATACATCTCATATACCGTACATCCTGACAATGAAGGAACAAACAGATCTCATTCCTTACATCCCTGATACCTAAAGACCTACCTGTGATAATAAAATGTAACTTTGAAAAATGTAGAAGATTACTACATAGACTGTACAAAGAGTTATAGACAGAATAAAACCCTTATGAAGTTCTAGTTTATGCTTTGATCCACTACCATGAATAAAAACTTACAACTTAATATTTTAACTTCAGGAATTTTGTTTCAAACTTGAGGATCATCCTATCAGTCATAAGCAGTTTTTAGTACAGAAATGTGACAAAACTATTTGTTCATGAGGAGTTTTTGCCTCAAAACCATCAAACAGCATTGTGAAGACTGTACTTCCCTTCCTCAATTAGAATAATTTAGATTGGGAAAAAACCTTTAAGATCATGGAGTCCAACTGTTAATCCAGCCCTGCCAAGTTCACCAACCCATGTCCGCTAGCAGTTCCCACCTTGCAATCACTTGTAATCTTTCAACTAAGTTAGAATTTAGTTCTTAACTGCCTTTAAGTGAACTTACATGTGGACTAGAATAATAATATATTCTTATACCTGAATTTCATCACGTTCTTTTTTATCTGGAATTGCTCTAGCTTCTGTGGTGTATTTTTCAAAAACTTTACGCTCCTTTTGCAGTTTCTTAATTTCCTTTTTTTTATATTCTTCTATTTCAGCCAGTTCTAGGATTTTCTTCTGTTCAAAGTCTGCAATTTCTTTCCTATAATTATGAAACAAAGTTGTTGTTTGAGCCCAAATCTCCTTCATATCCAGTTTTTAAGAAAGAAAGTGAAGACTCGGTATTTTCTGGTTACAGATTGCAATTCAGCATGTATTAACCCCAGGAAGACTTACATATTAATGGTATTACTTATTTAAGGAGTAAGAATTATCACACAGTGGGTATTTGAAGTCCAACAATTTATATTTTTATATCTTTTAGTCACAAACATTATCCTGAATATAGAAAAGCTTTGGCTAAAATCTTGCTACATTCTTCAAAACATTAGAACACCATCCCTCAAAAGCACCAGAGAAAAGAATCTGCTAATAGGAGGTCAAAAATTAAACATTAGCCAAAGACACAATGCTATTCCCAAACAAAACAAAAGTAGCTGTGGTAGGAACAGATGTGCCCCATTTAAGTCATCAGAGGTAATTATTCTGTTCTATATGCCACTTATAAATGCCCCAGTTCAAATTAAAAGATTCTCAGTGTATGAAGACCAGTTCTGCAAGGCCAAGTTAGGATTGTGTTATCCTTCAGAACAAAAGTATTCACGTTCTCCCAAATACAGCCTTTAGGGACATCGCGTTAACTGAGCAGGGGTTCTTAATACTATAATTTGTGTGTAATAACTTCAGTTCAACATACACATAAAGCAACAACTCATTTCTAGACCTATCTCCACTATAACTGGAGCACATGAATTGTTTACCTGTGCTGTTGGTAACTGGACTTCAGGAGAGTCTGCAACACACTATGTAAGTGAACGCACCAAAATGTTTCAATTAAAAATTACCTGATACTTGCCAGGGCATGCTCTCTTTCTTCACGGAGTTTCGTCAGAGTTGTGTTTTCAGCTCGGAATCTCTCAATTTCAGTTTCTAACTCAGCGAGTCTCTCTCTCAGTAGCTGGGATGGAACAGTGTTTCCTGTCAAAGCACAGCCAGATGCACATTACCTAAATGGCAGCCACAAGACTAAAGTAGACAATTATCACACCAGCTTAAAAAATTGTTAAAAAACAAAAACAAAAAAAAAAAGAAAAACCAAGTAATACTATTTTAGAGACAGCAGTAATATTGCAAAAAACTTCTACTATCCAAATAACACAGAAGTGATGTTTTAAAACACTCTGCACTACTTGCTCGAGTACCTCAAATATGCAGTAGATCTATTGATTTTGTAGTACTTTTAAGTACTGAATGTATCTTTCATCTTGATAGTCACTACTTGAGAATCACTGGGCTTTCAGAGTCTGAGTATGCAACAAAATAGACTAAATCCTGGTGTTGCTGTGTAGGTGGTTGCCCTGCTCACCCTTAAATACTCTGAAGTGCTGTAAAAAAACCCCAACCCTACTCCTCTTCCTACAAACTTTTAGCAGCCATCTTTAGACAACCCTACACAATCAATTCTCCAGAAAACAGTAAGCAGAAGTAGCAGCTTTCATACGAATCATAGAATATCTTGAGTTGGAAAGGATCCAAAAGGATCATCAAGTTCAACTCCTGGCCTTGCACAGTACATCCCCAGAAGTCACACCATGTGCCTGAGTGCATTGTCCAAACACTTCTTGAACTCTGTCAGGCTGGTGCTGTGACGACTTCCCTTGGGAGCCTGTTCCAGTGCTCAACCACCCTCTGGGTGAAGAGCCTCTTCCTAATATCCAAACCAAACCTTCCCTAACTCAACTTTAGGCCATTCCCTTGATTCAAAGGCATCTACTCCACAGCAGGTACTGTAAAGCACACCTTTACTGATGCCCAGAGAACCTGCAGGCATTAGCACCTCCATGTGCATGTCTGACTGCTTCGTTTTACACAGGCTTTTATACTTTACAGTGCTGGCATCCTCCCTTGTTTGTTTGCTTATCCAGAAGCTGCAGTTTTAAGGGTTGGGGTCTTACATAACTTGTGATTTCTTTATCCTAGGGCTACAAACACGGTACATAGTTCTTATCTAACACAGTCATCACATTCACCTAACTGCTATTATGCTTTTTCTATAACTGTACTTTATTGATTTACATTCTTCTATCTTTTCAAACAAAACCTATGACTTTGCATTTTTCTAGCCTTTTGTGACAGCTAACACGCCTCTCCCTGCTTACCACTTTAGCCCACCAGGGGTAGTTCCCTGCTTGCAAAAGTGGTTACAGTCAGCTGCAGCAGTCACATTTAAGTTTTTGTTAATTCATATTTATGCTAAGGTGCTTATGTCAAGTGAGGCCTGTGTTTCACCTGTGTTTGACAGGTCTGTCACTGGTCACCACAGAGAAGAGGTCAGTGTCTGCCCCTCTACTTCCTCTCATAAGAAGCTGCAGATCATGATGACGTCTCCCCTCAGTCTCCTCTTCTCCAGGCTGAACACACCAAGTGACCTCAGCCACTCCTCATACAGCTTCCCCTCCAGACCCTTCACCATATTTGCTGCCCTCCTTTGGACACTCTCCAATGATTTAATGTCTTTCTTATATTGTAGCACCCAAAATTGCCTCCAGTACTCAAGATGAGGCTGTCCCAGCTCAGAGCAGAGCAGGACAATCCCCTCCTTTGCCTGGCTGACGATGCTGTGCCTGATGCCCCCCAGGACAGGGTTGGCCCTCCTGGCTGCCAGGGCACTGCTGACTCATGTCCGACTTGCCATCGACCAGGACGCCCAGGTCCCTTTGTGCAGCACTGCTGTCCAACATCTCAGTCTGTACATCCAGGGTTGCCCCACCCCAGGTGCAGAATCTGGCAGTTGCCCTTGCTAAACTTCATCTGGTTGGCGATTGCCCAGCCCTCTGATTTGTCCAGCTCTCTCCACAGGGCCTCCCTGCCTTCAAGGGAGTCAACAGCTCCTCCCAGTTTAGTATGGTTGGCAAACTTACTTAGTATTCCTTCCAGTTCTGCGTCCAAGTCATTTATGAAGATGTTAAAGAGCTCAGGGCCGAGAATGGAGCCCTGTGGAACCGCACTAGTGACAGGTCACCAGTCTGATGTCACTCCATTCCCTGTAACCCTTTATGCCTGACCTGTGCGCCAGTTGCTCACCCATCAATGTGTTTATCCAGCTGAATGCTGGACATTTTGTCCAGAAGGGCACTGAGAGATGAAATCAAAGGCTTTACTAAAATCCAAAAAGATTACATCAACTGTCTTGTCACAAAAACCTAAACATTCACTGGAGCAGAGTTTGAAACCAAGATCACAACCTCAGAGACAAAAGATTTAAATACTAGGTTGTGCCACCATGCTTTCACTGAACAACTCCATTTTTAATCATAGCAGAAATGCAACAGCTGCAACAGAGGGTTTTAGAGACAGTCCTCCAGAGACTGTAACTATATAGACGAAATCAACTTGGGCAAAGCAGAAAAATGAATCCACATTTCCCATACTCCACATTAATTCCGTAGATACTATACTACTCTCAGAAAACATGGACAAGTCTGCCACTCCCTTATATTTTATAAGAGGAAAAAGTTAACCTAGCAGTGAATAGCATTACCCTACTGTGGTGTAAATCCACTGTGGTGGAAAAGAAGGTACCACTTCATTTTGCCTTTGATATTTTCCTTCACTCAGAAACATTAATCAAGCAGCTCCAGATCAAGTTACTTCAATGAGCTGAAGCCCCCAGTGGGAAGGGGAAAAAAAAACCCACACCAAATAAATAAATTTTTTAAAAAGTAGTTTTCACCAATCAGAGTCACTCTGCAAGCTGTGTAATTGTTAGATCTGACATCAGACATGCAACCAGAGGAGATGTAGGGGAAGAATAAGGCCATTTCTTGCCACAGAAGTCTGTACTTAAACCCTTTGGTGTAATTTCAGGTTGGAGCTTAAGCACTAGTAGGGAAGACTTGTACAACATGCCTTCTTCACCACTTCCTACCAGTTGCTGTTCTCTCACCTCCCAGCTCCGGTTCCACATTTGATTTGGTTTCACGCTCTGGATGGCAGCCTGCCTTCTGCTTTGGCTTCAGTGAAGGAAACAGTTTCATCATCAGGTTTGATACAGGAGGTCCATTTGAATCACTGCCCACTGCAGACTCTTTGGACATTTCATCCCCTTTCTTTGAGGCAACTTTTCTCTTTATTGCTTTATCTGGGACAGTTGTATCATTCATAAAGGAAAAGTCCATCTGCAAAGGTATTTTAGTATATTTTTCAGGTAAATCACTGCTAACATAATTTTCATCAAGATCACTCCATGTTCTTTCATCATCAAACTCAAACTTACTCCTACTTATACACAGCATGCTTCTGTGATCATCTGTAGCTTTTCTAATCTTTTGCTTTGACAGTGCACTGCAATCTTTGTCTGACAAGCCAAGGTCAGCATCTCCATTTTTGCTCTCTTTGCTCACGTCTGTGACAGAACTTCCACAATCGAAAAATTCTGGATCACTTTCTCTGTGGCTCACAAAGGCTGTCTTAGCACCTTTGTTGTCATGCTTCAGTGTGGCCCCAAATTCACTCTCAGAATCTGTAGTAGTATCACCATTGTCCTCACTCTGATTTTCATTTACAATCCAGTGATTACTTTTGAAAGCAGGAGCTGCTTTCATGGAGGAAGCTGAGAATATTACACTGTCTGTTTTACTCAATGGATCCTTCATTCTAAAATCTGCTCCTGAATTTGAGACTGTATGCATAACTGGGCTATCATTTGTATTTTCCCGTGCCATGCAGTCTGCTCTTTTATTTCTCTCATTTGTAAGTTCAACAGCCAGCGCCTTGACTTGCTGCTGCTTTGCCTTGATAGGAGTAGAAGACATCCGACGGCCTTTTAAAGTTTGCTGGTCTCGTTCCAAGATCCTTTGCACAAATGAGGAATTACTTGAGAAAGATATTTCATCTGCAGCTTGTTCTAGAAACAAAAATTCATCTAATTCTAGGTTCTCTTTCTCTTTTTCTTTTTCCCAGTTCTCCAGTTTATTCTGAAATGAAAGGTCAAAAGACAGTTCTGAATCTTTTACAGGATGACCTATGGGACATTTAGAATTAGAAAAGGCACCAGTCAGTTCTTGGGACAACTGAGACTTTTCTGTGCCAGGTAACTTGGTTTTGATTTTGCCAGTTTTAGACTTCGCAAATTCTACTCTGTTCTCTTTATTTTCTGTTTTGTTGTTCATTTCTGATGGGTAAGAATCTCTCATCTGTCCATCATGATTTTTTCCTGATTGCATTCTTGTTTCTAATGGCAAGATATTTTCTCCATTGTGATTCCTGAGTACCACTGTCTTCTGACTAGGACAATGTTTTACTTTATTGTGGTGGTTGTATTTTTTACATGGTGCAAAAGGATTTTCAGAAACCAGTTCTTTGCCAGGAGGCACAGTCTTCTTCTGTATTTGTGATCTGTCCACTTTAATAACATTTCTGTCATCTGAAGCCCTTTGTTGAAGTTTTGAGGTGTTTTCTCCAAGTTTGGTCATTTTAGACTTGGCATTAGTGAATCTTGTTAAACCTTCTCCTCTTTTCAGGAAGGGTCTCTTGATCACTGGTTTTTGAACAGCTGATCCATTTGTCTCCTGCAAACGAGTAAAGAAAAGCAAATGATAAAATGTTAAAAAGCTCCTTACACAGTTTGAAGATTTCCTCAAATAAATCCCCCATACAAGTAGGAATTTAGATGATACATTTCTACTGGATTTCTGAAGATTTAAGCAAATTGAATATTTGGGGCTTATTATTCTTAAGAATGTGAATTTTGCACTCACTGTTAGCTTTCCCTGCTAGCATCTTCCTTGTACACTTTTAAAACACTTATCACATCTTGGCACAATATATAAAGAAGAATAAAGATTTTTAAAGTAATAATAAATAACCTGTAACTTCTGGTTTTGCTCCAGACGCTGCTCTTCTAGTTGTATCTGTTCTTCCAAGAATTCTTCAAAAGTCTGTTTCTTCTCATGTATTGCAGCTTTAATAGGTCTAGAGTTATTACAAAAACAACTCTTACAATTCTGTACAAAATAACTATGTTTAACATCACTGGTATTCAAAGACCTAAGGTGTAATTGCATAAAAGATGACAACTTCTGAGGTGCTTTAGGCATTAAGTTAATCTGAGAAATGCATTTTAACATGTTTATCCAATCCCTGCAATAATTAATATACATATCTAAAGGACACTGTATGCAGGTTTTGTTGCTTTTTCTTTCACTGCTATTCTTAATGACTTTTTCTTTCAGACAAATCACCAAACTTCCACTCGTAGTTTAGTCCAGTCACTGCCAATTCTTATAGTATCACCCTTCCACTCAGGAATGCTACTGAGATACTACATTCCTTGTCTCCCCCTTTGATACTCCTCCTCCTTCACAAGAGTGCTGGGTCTGGCTGGCATGGAGGGAGTTTTTTTCATAGCTCTGTTTTGGCTTTGTGACTAAAACAGCATTGATAACATAATAGTATTTTAGCTGTTACTAACCCTGCTTGTACAGCATCAAGGCTTTCTTTGCTTTTTCATGCTGCTGCCCACCCCAGGAAGCAAGCTGTGGGTGGGCAAGAGCTGCTCAGGGGAGACACAGCCAGAACAACTGAGTCAAACTGACCCAAGGCTATTCCATGCCATATAACATCAAGTTAATTGGTAAAAACTGGAAGCTTCATCTTCCAAAAGCAGCTGTTGCTCAGAGACCAAGTGCACACTGGTCTGCTTGTAGGATGTGGAGGGTGACTGCCCATGCATCACTTGGAGGGTTTTCCCCTCTTTCCTCTACTTATTATAAACTGTTTTTACCAGAACACCCAAGTTTCCTCCTCTGATACCCTCTTGCATTCTGCTCTGGGAACAGTGAGCAAGCAACTGGGTGGGTGCTTAGTTGCTGACCGGGCTCAACCCACCACAGCCAGCAAAAAGCACTTCTTGTTTCTGTGATGACCCAGCAGACAAGGCAGAGCTCTGAAACAAAGCCAACCACTACTGCCATTCTCTCAACTGCATCTACAAATCTTTTACCACGCACGAGAAGGCTTCTGCCACAAGCACTATGATTAGCCTTAGCCATATACAGACATTTCACAGAATCATATAATCACAGAATGGTTTGTGTTGGAAAGGACTTTAAAGATCATCTCGTTCCAACCCCACCCCCCGCCATCCCCCACTGCAGTGGGCAGAAACACCTTTCACTAGACCAGGTTGCTCAGAGCCTCGTCCATGCTGGCCTTGGACATTTCAAACAATCATAACTCCTGGTAATAAACTAAGAAGTCACAGCCTTGCCCTCCTCCCCCACGTTACTACTATCAGCACATAACAGTGGATAGGAGGTTGTAATAAATCAAACTGAGAAGCAATCATAACTGCTTATATACTCAGCTATACTGAAAGGTGCTTCTAAGCTGTCATTACCCCAGGCTGCACACACACCTCTTCATCCAACACACAACACCTCATCTTTTACATCACAAGCAATTCCAAGCAAGAGCCTCTCTTACCACAGGTCTCCACAGTACCTAGAAAAATCAAATCCTTTGTTAAGAAATTTCACAAATTCAGAGTATCAGGCTCTTTCAATCAGGACTCAGAATTCAACCAAACTAGTGTTATTTGATAAAAACTGCATAATCATGGTCTGAAATACCTTTCCTCTGTATTAGTCCATAGCTGTTCACCTCCACTGGAATTTTCAGAGACATTTGCGCTTCCCACACCTAAAGGATCAATGTGATTATCTTCACTCTCCTTTAATAATTCCATCTTTTTTTCTGGACACCACATGTTTTTTCCTGTGAAAGCAACAGAGCTGGTTTTTTTCATCCCAACAGCAACTCAGTTTACAGCACATACTTAAGCAGCATTCAGGTCAGATGAAAACCAGAAGGGAGCTTCATGGCCATTTGATCTGAATTCCTACATAAAACAGTCCTAAGATTTCCCCAAATTAATCCTTATTTGAATTTGCACTTTCTTTTTAAGGGAACAAGCAATTATGCATTAAAAAATTTCCACAGACCTTAAATAATCCATTCTGATTGTTCATCTGCATTGTTATTGTTAATGTATGGCTTAAAAACATAACTGAGCAAATTTTGATGTCTGATGAGCTCTCTTACCAAGCTTCTGTTTCCCACATAAGTATAAATTGATAAGAATGTGATTTTTGTCTCATGCTGCTTTTAACCAAACTCACATGGACAACAACAGGAACACTCTGAGGCCTGTAAGCTGTCAGTAAATCAACCAACATATTAAGTAAACCAGCAAAAATGAGAAAAGCTTCAAAATAAGTAGTAGAAAACTACTCTCAGCAACTACAAAGGGGAAAAAACCACTGCACATCAAGTTATCTTTCTATAAAAGACTAAGCAGTAATGTATTTGTCTTCCTTGTTTTTCAAACAATTTGGCATTTTCAGAGGCACACACACAGACCTTGCTTTTCACAGGCAGACACTTCTGAAAGACTGTTCTTCAAAGATGAGGTGCATTCTTTGTTGTTCAACTTTTGTAAGGAATTGTTGTCTTGTGTATGGGAAGAAACAATCGGAGCATGAGCTCTGTCTTCAAAGATATTCTGATATCCAGATGATGGCAACTGAGGTGAAGTTGCTAAGGCTGCTGAATGCCCAGGTCTTAGCTTTTGACTTTCAGCCATTACAGTATAACCTTGAAATGAGAAGGAACAAAATGGTTGTGTCATTGTATTGCAAAAATACTGCTCCACAGGAGAAAAGAAATGGCACTGAAAGGCAAGATTGTTCAGCCAGCCTCCATCCTTATGTCACTGCTCAAGAATAAGTGATTAGGCAATCTTGATTTTGTTCTCCTAAATTAAGCTCTAATTTAATCTTCTCAGGTAGGCAGAGTGAAAGAAAGGCAATCGTTTAAGTCAGGTTGCACTGACACTGCCAAGAGCAGAAAGTATCCCTCCTCAACTCTAGAAGCTTTTCCCAGCCAAGAGCTGTCCCCTCTCCTTGCACCCAGCAAACAAGACTGGAAAACTGATACAGGTTACAAGTCTCTGTTTTAAAATACAGATCAGCTCTCTATTCTAGATCAGTTCACCACTTGAATGTGATACGTGTGAGCACAAACAAGGAGGGACCACTTCATTTGGCTACACTGAAATCTTAAAGCAATCAAAAGTACTGGGAGAAGCAGCTAATCAGAAAGGAAAGTAATTGTTTCACACTTTAATACATGTACTTTGAAGCAAGGGCTCCCATCATAGCATATATTGATCAAGTCACAATTACAGTTAGCATTTTATAACAACAGGACAGTATTCCTTCTTCAGTAGCACTCAACTTTCAGGCACTGAAGCAATGCAGCATTTAGCTTTAACTAATCAAGTAATCTTAAGATGAAGAACACGGAAGACATTTTCAGATTTTAACTGGAAAATTAGATTAAATTTTTCAGTTTATACAAAGTACATCATGTGCTTTCTTTCTCAACTTACCAAGAGCTGCTGGCTGGCCGGATACCATGCTAAGTAGCTTCTGCTGCTCTTCCATCAGCCTTTGAAGTTGTTCCATCTGTTGTTTCTTTAACTGTTCCTGTTTCTGCTGTTGCAATTCCTTCAGCTTTTGAAATGAATAAATAAATGTATTAGAGGCTAGGTTTATTTAGAATGTACCACAGAATTATTTTGTTATAGATTGTCAATAACTTTCTAAGAACACTTAATAGTTCCTCTAAAGATACCAATAACCAGCTAATATTTATTTAGCCATTGATTGATACTACTGACAGTATTTAAAAAGTGGGTAAGTATTCTCCTATCATGTAAAGTACAGGAGAAAACTTTTATAGCACCTGGTAATTTGTGGAATTCTACTCTGGAGACACACACATTCTCTCTCTCTCTCCACTTGAGTGAACAGACAGGGATTTATGCTGATGTAGCTGCTGGCAGAGTGCACAAGGAATTCTTAGTCCTTAACAGCAAGATCTATTAAACTTCAGCTAACACAATTTGTATCCAGTAATTGGGAAGAGGTACGAGTGAACACACACAGCCGCTTGTAGTGGATTGACTGACACACTTGCTTTAGAAAAAAACAGTAAGTAACATAACAGCATTATAATTCCAGGCCTTTTTTGTCCTGATGTCTTGGATACTTTATCAGATTCAACACTAGCATCTCTCTTCATCTAAACAGAACCAGGTATGTGAATGTTCACACCTACTTTGAGAACTAACAAAAGATGTTGCTATAGATACAAGAACATTTAACTGCACCATGCTGTGAATCCCGGTAGTCAAGCACTACCACTGTAATGACCAGCACCCCAGTTCCACAGCCTCAAGTGAAGAAACACTGTAAAACTCTGTGCACCTTTCCAGGTAAAATGATTTTGAGAACTATTTCATTTTAAACTGGAACTTCTGCCACCTGGAAACAACAGTAGTTACACTCTCAGTAAATGCACACCATCAGGACACCAACTTTCATGTGAGCATAACTGTAACTTAGGATTTGCTCTTTTGCTGTGGCCTATACGTTGCAAGGAGTTTGCTTACTTGCAGGCATGACCATCATATGCAGGAACAAAATAAATCTTACCGCATGTATGTCACGGAATTCTAGGTGTATTTATTACCTGTTCAAGCTTTTGTAAGAGCGGATCCTTGTGACTGGATTTCTTCTGACTATCCACTTCACCATGGACTAAGCCTGGTTTAGAGCCTTCTATGTTTCCAGCTGCTGCCAGAAAAGGTGTTCCAATGGGACATTGCTGAAGTGTCTGAGAGCTACCAGACTCTTCACACAGGGAGTCATCACTTACAGAACAGCTGTCTGAAAGATGCAACACTTCTTCAGGTAAAGCTGTGATGTTTTCAGGTCCAGGTAACAAATTTTCTTTCTTGAAGTTCAAACCAATAAAACTAGGATCTAATAAGACTCCAGCACGGGAACCATTGAACATCCAATGTGCACTGAAGTTTTGCTCACCACTCAGATTTTCAACAGTTGGCATCTTGCAAATTGTATTCCAATTTCTTTGCTGATCAGCATTAACGCAACAATGTTACGTTCTGTAGGGCTAAGACAGTATAACTTTCAAAGTTCCAGGTAGTTGGTATGGACGCCTATCTATCTACTTCTAGCACCTAGAAATTAAACAGATAAACAAAATAAGAAATCTACAATAACAGATTCCCAGTAAAAGAAAGTTACTCTCTTATAACCAACCTAGCGTATTTATAAAAATAAGTCATAATCAATAGAAACAATTTGGACAACGAATAAGAAACACTTTCTGTCTAGAAAATCAACATAATCCAACTCAATCATATTACTTGAGTGCAGTTAATAGAATCTCAAATATCACAAAGCTGTACGTAATATTCTCATCAGTAGTACTGAAAGGGATTCAGAAATTTTTTTAAACACTTGCAACAAAACAAGTGATTTGATGAGCTGAGAGATGTCTGCCACATGACCTTCATATTAATGCAACGTTTCTGATATGTCCATCTAGATACAAACACTTTACTGCACATACTTCAATACAACATTTATCAATTTCACGTCTTCCTTAGTTTCTCACGGAAACTCTACAACCATGCTGCCTGTTATTTTCCTTCTCCCAAAAAGCTTCTTTAAAATCCATGCAAAGGAAAGTTTAAATACTGCAACAAATGCGACAAATGCCATGAACCATGAATTAATTCATTTAGGAAGGAGACCCAAAGTGATTTCCTCACTTAGGAAGAAAAAGAGACAGAACTGCTGCCGATGGCAGTGTGGCAGCAGGAGCCGGGCCACTCAGCGTGCTTCCTCAGACTAATCCCAGGGCAAGTAACTCTCTGCCTGTGCATGTGGTGTGTCAGGGGGAATACAGAGGAGAGAAGGGGCCAGGGCACCAAGCACAGACAACCACGGGAGCTCAGGTTCAACAGTCCTGCTAATCAAGAAATAACTTCTCAAAGCTTCCTCATTCCCAAGAGATCAGTTCATGCCAGCTCTCACTTAATTTTCCCGCAGTAAAAAGGCTTACGCTTCCAACCAGAGTTTGAAACTGCGACTTGGAGAAACAGTGAAATTCCATTACAGAAATGTTTTCCGACTGCCTTCTGTTTTGAGACGCTAAGAAGTTTCCCAGCGGGGTGCGAATTCCCGCAGTGGCTGTTTTAAGCCTACAAAGTTCACTTACAAAAGGTCTGTTTTTACCCGTCACCTTTCGGAGACCCTCCGGAGGCCGCCTGCCAGTCTAAACCTTCCCGTGAAACTTACGGCAGCAGCGCCTTCGTGCCAACCGGAGCAGCCGGCAGGGATCTGCCTGCTCCACCCCGGGAAGGGGAGGAGGGACAAAGGGATCCCCACATAGGTCGACAGTGGGGAGACGAGCACAGCCACGCTCCTCAGTGGAGCCGAGGCGTCGGGCCCAGCGCTCTCCTTCCATCACCGACACCGCCCTCACAGAGCACGCCCCAAGCGCTGCCCCGGCCACGAAGCAGCCGCACCACGACGGAACCGACCCGCGGCCCCTCGCATATAGCGAGGCAGCTGCCCCGGCCCCGTTCCTCAGGCCGCTCCCGCAGCTGCACCCAGCTCCGACTGCCACAGCCTTCTCCTTCTATTACAAACCTGCCGCCATCGCACAGCCTCCAGGCGCCACAGGCGAGCACCGCCCCGGCGCCCGGCATGCTGGGAGCTGTAGTTCGAGTGCCGCAGGAACGCCTCGCAGCTAGCTGGGTAAGGCGGCGGATTGGCACTACAGCTCCCAAGAGCCTCCGCGGCGAGAAGGCCGTTGATGGGCATCCACAGCGGCGGCCGTGCCCCGGTTCGTGGCGGGGCTGTGCGGGCGGGAAGCGGCGGCGGGATCCGCTCCCGAGCCGCGGCTGTCCCTGGCTCCCGAAGGCGCCCCGCAGGTCTGGGTGGCTCCCGGGTCCTCCCGCTGGGAGCCCTTTGCGGAGGTCTCTTGGGTCAGCGCCGCTCTGCTGCTGGGGCGAGGCTGCGGACTTCAGTGTGCTTTAGCTGCGGCTACTCACAGCCTTTTAAACTTTAAACGACAGGAGGGCGGGAGGAACGCGAAGATCAAAGGGCAAAAGGCACCCCCAGGCTTTCTGACCTTTTGTACTTTAGGCATGCTCTGTCTTACTGAGCGAAATTAGTGTTTTCCTCCAAACTCCAGAAAGAGATAGAGCATCACGCTCCCAGTCTTGGGGAGCGTCGCCAGCTGTGTCCTGGTCCTGCAGCTCTTGTGGGCAGGTGCAACACCGAGCTCTGGGTTGTGCAAGCCCAGGGCAGCCTTTTCAGGTGCCTACTACTAGTTTTAATTTTCGCTGTTGCTTTCTGTAGTCCCATAGGGCTCTTTTCTGCAATACTCCCACCATTTTTCCTGGGCTTTGGTTTAGCTAGTTACAAATACACTGTCTACATGATTGTCCTCAGACTCGAATCTTCATTAACAGTGATAAGCTAGCGCACTAGAATATAGAAGGATTTGTACTTGTGTCTTTCTAAATCACAGCATCACATTCAGCCCCTTTGACGTCTTTAGTAGGAAAATACTAGTAGAGGGGTTTGGGGTTTTTTTGCAGTTTAACTGCACAGTTTTACAGGACTACAGATTATTGATGGCCTATTGTTGGATGATAATTTTTTTTTTTTTACTCCCTCTATGTGCTAAAAATATAATCCATTCCTGACAGTGGCGTTGAGTTTGTGGCTTCATCATGAAGTACAAGCTTGAGTGCTTGTGTGAAATCCTTTTGAGGCTGTTGGGACCTTAGGGATCTCCACCAACATAAAATTGTAAGAATTAAAACAGTGAAAATTGTCAGCAGTTATACTTTGCATAGCTTTCTTATTAGGTGCTGTAACAACACGGTCCAGTTATAAAAGTGTTTATTAGCAGTTAATCAATTCTAAACACACAGATTAAATGTAACAGTTTTAATTAAAATACAAATTCTGATTTTTAATTTTGGAAATTTCGGCATTCAAAACCGGTAAAGTCAAACACTGCTAAAATTCCTTAAGAAATTTCATTCTCTAGGGAAATAGGAGAAAAGGACCTACTATCCAGTGATAGCATTAATCAATAATGAGAGAGATCAGGGAGAATCTCCCACACTCAAGGGAGAGAAAAGCTGCCGGGGACATGCTTTGAACAGGTTTTAACTCAAATTCCTGACCTCTGTCAGGTATTCCAAAGTTCATAGAATCATAGAAGATCCTGAGCTGGAAGGGACCTACAAGGACCATCAAGTCCAGCTCCTGGCGCTGCACAGTAATTCAAAGGCATCTACTCCACAGCAGGGACTATAAGGTAAGCACACCTTTACTGNAAAGCACACCTTTACTGATGCCCAGAGAACCTGCAGGCATTAGCACCTCCATGTGCATGTCTGACTGCTTCGTTTTACACAGGCTTTTATACTTTACAGTGCTGGCATCCTCCCTTGTTTGTTTGCTTATCCAGAAGCTGCAGTTTTAAGGGTTGGGGTCTTACATAACTTGTGATTTCTTTATCCTAGGGCTACAAACACGGTACATAGTTCTTATCTAACACAGTCATCACATTCACCTAACTGCTATTATGCTTTTTCTATAACTGTACTTTATTGATTACATTCTTCTGTTTTCTATCTTTTCAAACAAAACCTATGACTTTGCATTTTTCTAGCCTTTTGTGACAGCTAACACGCCTCTCCCTGCTTACCACTTTAGCCCACCAGGGGTAGTTCCCTGCTTGCAAAAGTGGTTACAGTCAGCTGCAGCAGTCACACTTAAATCTTTTGCTGATTCCTACCTATGCCAAAGTGCTTATGTCGCTTATGTCACTTATATCAAGTGAGGCCTGTGTTTCATCAGGACCATCCCCAAGAATCACACCATGTGTCCAAGCACATTGTCCAAATACTCCTTGAACTCTGTCAGGCTTGGTGCTGTGACCACTGTTCCAGTGCCCAGCCACCCTCTGGGTGCAAAACCTTTTTCTAATACCCAACCTAAACCTCCCTTGACACACCTTCAGGCCATTCCCTGGGGTCCTGTCACTGGTCACCACAGAGAAGAGATCAGTGCCTGCCCCTCCTCTTCCCCTCACAAGGAAGCTGCAGACCGCAATGAGGTCTCCCCTCGGTCTTCTCCAGGCTGAACACACCAAGTGACCTCAGCCACTCCTCATAAGGCTTCCCCTCAAAGCCCTTCTCCATCCTTGTGACCCTCCTTTGGATGCTCCCTAATATTTTAATGCCTTTCTTATACTGTGGCACCCAAAACTGCACATGGGACTCAAGTTGAGGCTACACCAGCTCAAGCAGTGTGGGACAATCCCCTCCCTCAGCGGGAGAACACTGTGAGAGACAGTTTTGAAAACTTTACTGAAATCCAAAAAGATTACATCAGCTGGCTTCCCTTGATCAACTAGGTAGGTTACCTTCTCATAAAAAGAAATTAATTTTGTCAAGCAGGACTTTCCCCTCATGAACTCATGCTGGCTGTGACTGATGACTGCATTATCCCATTTTGTGTGTGAGCAGGGAGTACTTTTATGCCAAAAGCACTGCTAATGGAAAAACAACCTACCAAAAACAAGAGCCACAATATATAGGTATATATTGACCTCATGTGCCCTTTAATCTATTATCTACCTGACCTAAATGCACCTACTACCATTACAGAGTTGCCAGTTCCCTCAGGTGTATAGTGTATGCAGACATGGGTAAAATTGCATCTCATAGTGCTGATTTTCCAGGTTTTAATAAAAACCCAAATTCAAATGGATTATGTTGCTCTCTCTCCTTGACTAACTACTTATTTTTTAGCTGATAATTTATGTTATTCCATAGCAGCTGGCCATCTGATTTCCTTTTTACTGCACTGAAGAAACAATGCATACATTAAAGTCAAATAGGTCAGAGAGTAAGAAAATAAACATATTCCTTAAATGTAGTGTAGGTAACATGCTCTCAATCTCAGCCTAAAATTACCTCAGGGTGATGTATTTCGTTGGAGTTTTTTTTATCTGAAACCTTGTCCTAATCATCTCCTCTCAACTTGGCCCTTCATAAATTAATCAAACCGTAATCTTATATCAGACTGTCAAGTGCTGATGTCAGTGCCATTTAAACATTTCCTCTGCATTGTCACTGTCTCTTGATTTATTCTCGCTCTGCACTAAATCTGAATTTTTCTGCAGGGTTGATGCAAAGGTTTTATTGACCTTGTAAAGGCTTTGGCAGCAATAATTTTAAAGCCAGAAGGACCTATTGGGTAATTAAGTTATTTGGGGTTAGTCTAAAGAAAATGGTCTAATAAGTGTTTCCCCATTTGGACATACATAGGGCAGAAAAATGTGAATTAGGAAATGAACACAAGTACTTCAAACAGCATCTGCTTTCTTTTTTTCAGTCTTTAGTGTAGGTGTTGTTTATTTATAGAAGGATAGAAGCTTAATCAGAATTTGCAGTCTCTATGGAGCTCTCATTAGGATAGAGAAAAGGCATTTTTGTTCCAAATGGCCTCTTCAAGAGAGAGGGAAGTTTAACATCAGATGTTTTTGCAAAGCACAAGAACTGCATTCCTTTCACATTACCTTTAAACAAATAGTTTCTGATTTCTTCTGCCTCGTCCTGCAAGTCCAGGATGAATTTAGAGGGGCCAAGTATTCTAGAGTGTCAGCTCTGTCCAGTTATCTCACAAATAAAATTACTTGGCCTTAGGTCACTGGGAAAATTTACATCATCAAGTAGCCTTTTCAGAAATATAAATAGAGTAAAAGTCTTTACCAGTGACACTGATACAAACCCTCTGGATGAGATACGGACACAGTGCACTGGCATCCAAACATTCCTTGGTGAAAAAATTTATGGCTTGAATGTTTTGTATTACAAACATATATTCTCTTCATACTAGTTACTGTAGCATTAGCAGTGTGTCTGCATTTGTTTGGCTTGGAGCAGTAATGCAATTTTAAGCCAAATCAAGAGCTGCCTAAGGTTGATTAAGTTCTCAGAGTAATTTTGAAGCGTACCCTCTGAATGCCTTTCAAAGAAAACTAAACTGTGCACTGTGCTTCAAATAAGCTTAATGGGGGCATTGTTTTTGGCTTTGTTCTGTCTGAACCCACCCAGTCATAAGACCAGCTAGCTTGCACTTAAGACTTATTTACCAGTGATGGGCTATGAAACCCTAGAAAGCCCCATGACATGCTGAGGAGCTCATATGCTATATAAAGAGGTCAGTGCTCTGTTCAGTGTGCTCATTTACACAGCGTTTATTATGCTTTTAAAATAACTTTACCCTTACAAGTGTCCAGGAAAACAAATATACATTGATGATACATTTTAATCACTTAAACCAAGTACTGACATTTTGTTGTCATAGATTCTACTCTGTTTAAATGAAACTTTCCCAATCTCTCATATCTTAGCATCGTTCGTCACAAATGACGTGCAGCCGATTTTCGTTCAAGTTGTTTTACAGATGATTTAGATTAACACTTCTGAGAAGAGCAGCACTCCTCCTACCTCCATCTCTCCCCTGCCTCATGCTCACTTCCACTGCCAGAGGTGAATTCTATCAGAAAACAGATCTGGATTAATCCTGGCCTCGTGGGTCTGGGGGTTTTGTTGTGGTAATGGTGTGTGTTGTGTGTTTGCTGCATTGGGTTCAGTCTGGATCAGTTTTCCAAAGTTCTTTTTAGAAGTTGTGTAGTGGGGGTGTTTTTTTCTTTTTTCTTTTTTTTTTTTTTAATATTTGCAGATTATAAATCAGTGAGTGGAAACATGAAATGTAATTAGCATTATTGAAAATAGGTATTTTATAATGGTTCTGTGTGAAAGGAGAACTGAAGGCAAGGTTGTTCCAGTCCAAATTAAGATAATTCCACATTACTAACAGCACGTATTAGCAGCAAGAGATTAAGACGAGTTTGCACTTAGTTCAAGCCATGATTTTACTGAAAATGTAGGTCACACTAAATTTTCCACATAATTAAACAAAATGAATAAAACTGATTAAGATACGTTCTGAGTGGGCTTGATTAGCATGCTGATAAAATAGGATTTGTTTTGGAACTCCCTAGAACTGCAAGAATATGAACGACTATTTAGGTGGATAGTGGGTACAAAAGTTTTCTCAGCCAAAAAAATCTTTTTTCATTTAACAGGACAGCAGTGGCAATCTTTGCAAACTGTTTGTTCTTTATTAAAGTGAAATTCTTACCTATTCAGGAGAGGAGCAGCCTGAAAGCATCCATAAAAGAAAATAGTAGAGTAGTTCATTTTGTGCTTAACCACAAAGTAAGTGCCATACTTATTTCTGAGATTTCAGAAGGAAAATACCAAGTGGTACAAGTGTTGTAGAGTTTTGCCTTCATACAGAGAAACAAGAACAATAGAGATTATATCTTGATTCAATATTTAAATGAATAAGCTCCATTTACATTTTTAAAGGATGTGACGCTGTAGAACTGAAATGTCATATAAAGAAATGAAGAACAATATTCTGCCTTCACAAAAGAACCAGAGAGGGTTTTTTCCCCTGGCTAAAATTGCTACGCTGTTGTTCTTCTCTTGTTGTTGGAGAGGGGAAACTCTGAATAAGGAAATGCATCACTGAACTGGGTTTTCGTTATCTTATTTTTAGTGTAAGAATTTGGGGTCTGCAGACTGTTATGTCCATGTACCTGATAGTTCAATGAAAGGCCTGGATAGTTTACTAATTGAATCAGTAAATAACAGAAGCCTAAATTATGTAAGTTAATTCTTGTGTTACTCTCTGAGTGTGAATATGTAAATGCTGTTAGAAGTAATTTTTTCCCAGCAAGTATGTATGTTGTGTTTCAGATTGGGATTGGTAATTACACTTTTGATACTTCTGTACTTCAGCAAATCCACAGAATGATAAAATTGTTTGGGTTGAAGGAGACCTTTGAGCTCATCAAGTCCAACCATCCCAACCCTGCCAAGTCTACCACTAAACCATGTCCCTAAGTGCCACATCTACACGTCTTCTAAATACTTCCAGGGATGGTGACTCAACCACTTCCCGTGCAATCTGTTCCAATGCTTGCTCCAGAGACTTTTATCTCAAATTTGGCTTTAGAGTAATGACACTAAAACCATGCTGTACTTCCCTAGGGCAGAGGACTGTCTTTTTCATTTTATAGCAATTTACACAATTCTTAGGATCCCTTTCATGAGATAAATCGAGTCACATAAGAAGATGGTCACAAAAGGCAGTGCAATGCAGCAGGTTTCAACCATCCTTCAGTCAGCCTTTCTCTTGTAATGGAAAAATAATTTTAATTGTAGTCCTTGTTGCATTATCAGATGACACATAACTAACACACAGCTACTGCTGAAGGCCTTTGGATATTACAGCTGTTATTAAGAGTAATTGCCTATCCACTCTTTTGTTAAGCCTATGGCTCATTTAATCCCATTCTCCTACAAACCTCAATTCTTTTACTTTGCTATCTAAATATTGAAGAGGATAGTCTTTGTTCATCTGAGTTCCTATGACCTAACAAACAACTATGACTTAACAACAAGAAGAAAACCACTGTTTAAGGCAAGAATTTTGTTCATCTGTGTTATAACTGAAGACAAAATTATCTTATGTTAGTCTAAAATTGGAAGAGCTTTGCCAGTACAATATCTCCAATTCCGGAGTGACTTTGCCTAAATCTTATTACATGAAACTCACTTTTGATGCTCTTTCTCAATTGCTATATGGCATAAGAGTATTCCTTTCACTTTTAGACATGGAAATAATACATGTTTATATGGGTTCTGGTGAGTAAGGAGTGCGTTAGCAATATTGTATAAATGTACTAAGACACTGTAATGACTACATTGCATAAATCAGCAAAGACACGAGGAAACACTATTTGTGTTAAAAGCTTTTTATGATATGCAATTGTTTGGTTATCAAGATTCCTGACATATTTCAGGTAGGTGAAATTTGATAAATATTTGGTAAATAATGTTCAATCATTGGTAGCTTTTACAAGAACTGAACTACAGAGACATAAAAGATTCTGAATCTCAGTGCATCAATCTGTAAGAATACAATAAAACAATTTTCACTAACTTTTCCCACTTACAGTTAATTTACAAGAGAAATAGCATTTGTATTGAAGGAAAAAAATCTCAGTAAAAAAAAAAATTCACACAATAATTAAGAAGGGGGATGCTGTTCAGTTAGATTAACCTTTCATCTTGTCCCAAAGGCATTTGAGAGATATAGACTACTTCTTGGATCAGTACTGGACTGCAGTAAGACATTGCTATGCAGCCTCTTATGTCAACATTTTACTAGCCGTTGCCTGTGGTAAATTAAAGAGCATTTTGCCTTTTTCCTCTTGCCTTGAGAGGACAAAGTAATAAAACATTCATTACTTTCATTTCATTTGTAGGTTGCACTTTATAAATAAGACTTCTACTGTTTATTTTAGGATCATCTGGTGTACCTAAACATTTAGTCAGAAATCTTCTTTATGTTATTTCATCAATACATTAATGCTGACAATATGAATCAACACAATGTTATTATCTTTGAATCTGATTTATATTCCATTTTATTTCAGGGAGGTTATTTTACTGTCTCTTAGCTCTGCTTGAGGTACTTTGCAAGTAGCCCAGTATGAGGGCAGAAGAATATCCAGCTGTTAAATACCGTTTTCAATTCTAGCTGCAATAATATATTTCATGGATATTGCACTAACAAGACTTAAAGTTTTATTTCAGTGTGGAATTAAATGATCCATTTTCAGTATTTACTGCTTTGTGCTCTTTCTGCAATTTTGCAATAGCTCTCAGTTTAACAGTCTCTTCTTTTAAACATGAGCAAAGCAGAAGGTATTTACTCCAAGTTAAAAATGCACCTGAATGAGGGAACTGGTGATGAGGCACTATAAAAGATGCTGATGGCATTCTATCAAGTTAGACATCACCAAACTGAAATAGACTACATAGTTCCCAAAAGGTTGTTATCTAGAGAATAGCACCTGTGGCAGGTAACTTTTCCATATCGCTTGTAAGCCCTGTGCTATACCAGTTTTGATCATACTCACTAGATAAATTGACAGGATACTTTGCATAACTAGTCATAGTTATGTAAGTAAAAAAAAATTATTGGAATCTTATTAATAGACTAACACTTAGGGAGAGAATTCAGTGCTTTCATCAGGAAGACCAGTTGCTCTCCACGTGGTGACAAGAGCTTCTATTGCACTCATTGTGAGGACATCTTCAGCCAGATCAAAGGAGAATAAAGGAACTGTTATAATCATCTCCAGCTGACTCTAGCAAATACTCCGGCATGTACATAATCAATTTCTGTTGATTATCTTAAACTATATGCAAAATATATCTGAGCTGTTGTAACTATATGCATAGACTGTTCTGTGTACCCTTTTCTTTCCTGCATATGCTGGAACAGTTTCCAGAGATTATTTAAAATTACCAACCCATGTACATCTTGGTCTCCTCCTTTGCCTACAGCATAAACTGCTCGGTGGAGTTCCCTGGACTGCCTGGATTGTCAGAGCAAGAAGTTAGCACATCTAGACAGATAACACCTTCCAGCTGGCCTAAGCACCGCTGGTCTGCCTAGGGCAGTCTCCAAGGGACTCCCCCACAACTCCACCTCAGTTCCTGTGTCAGTTCCTTCATTTTTAAGCTGGGTAGGAGTTCAGTCAGTCAGGAGATCAGTTACTGTGCTGCAAGTCAGTCCATTGCCTCATCTTTGCAGAAACTAGCGAGGAAATTCTCAGCCTGCTGGGGAGGACTGGCAGCAGCTCTGTTCGTGCAGTACCCAAACAGGAAGATGAGAGCAGGTGGCTGTGACTGCTGGTGATAGTAGCCACGGTCAGTCTATTTGGCCTCTTCGTGGTGGCTCGCCTGCAAGTCCAAGATCAAACCAGGAACTTGAGTCCATGAGGACCTGGGATAGAACCAGGGAAGTGGAAGCCTGGACGAAGACATATTGGCAACATAGTTCAGCTGAGAGACCATGAGCCTAAGCTCAAAGGCACATGAGCAAAGGAGAGGCAGGACTTTGCAGTCTTCTCATAGCAATCTTTCAATGCTCCACAGCTGTGCTGACAAGGCTGGCACTGAGCCCAAGCCACCAGGCCCTCTGAAGAAGTGACAGACAGTCAGAACTCCGACAGCTAAATCATTCTTGTAAGTACAGAGCAAACACAAATTCCCCTCTTTTATTGCAATTATAATATAAATTCCATAGATCCTGCCAGAGATACCTCTTCCTTTTGGCAAAGGATGTCCAGAAGTTTTGCCTTGCTGAAGATCAAATAAAACCATTTCAGCCTGCAATTGAGATGGACACAGAGTCATTGTCATTTTGCATTTACAATGTCATTTACAGTATGCAAGTAAGGTTTTTTTCTGTTTGTATATTGACTTGCTCCTTGAGTTTCATAAATGCTTATCAGAACCCTTTTTTGAGTACTTGTTTGAAGCTAACATAATAAAAAGTAATTTGTCGTTTGTTTGCGGATGTTACCAAATTAGTGGTAACCATGCGGCATCTGTGTAGCATCTGTTTAACAGATTTCCTACAGGCATAATTACCAACAGCACTTGCAACTCCTGCCACAGCCTGTTTCGAGAGAAGCAAGGCAAGTACTTCTACATAAATCATCAGATGGTCTTTAAATCATTCAAATGCAAGGTTCTAAAGAAAGGCCGTGTAAGAGCTTAAAGAACTATCCTGAACTCATGATCCCTTAGTCAGACAGCCTACAGCTCAGCAGTGCACAACACAAGTTTTCATAACAGAAACTGAATGTTACTTTTGTGTTCTGAACTGCATAAATGAATGTGGGCCGTTGATACAGGATTAGTTTCAATCATCCTTCCCGAGTGTATATTTCAAAAAATAACTTTTTAATCTTTCATAAACTCTTTATTTAGCCTATGCATTACTGAATGCAAATCTTTCAAATCCTGTAGAAACTGGTCTTCAGGATAGATTGGGAAATCTATTCCCTCTGAAAGGTGTTTATATCATGGCAAGGATAATATGATTTGTAGCCCAGGTAGAGAATGCTATTTATTGTCCTTTTCCATAACTGAGCCCCGAAAAAATGATCCATTTCTTAAGCTATTTTGTAGTCAAAATGCTATTTAGTATTTAGTTTGTTTTTTGGTTTTTTTTTTAAAAGGGCAATTCAACCTCTAAATGAAGGCAAGTCCTAAAACTGAGTAGAAATAGTTTATATTCTTAGAGCTGTATAGTCAAACAAATACCTAAAACTCTTTGGGCAGTGAAAGGCTTGGCTTTATTTTTAAGTCTGTTTTCTGCCTATGCATAATCAAATTACTATTGTAGATAAACTTTCTGCAGTAGCCTACTCATTCTGTCCCCTTTAAAAGACCTCCTTGGCTGAACTGTAAACCATGAGGAATACCTAGGATGAGAAAAGGTTTCTGGGTATGTATTTGTGTTCTAGTTTTGACTTTGGTTAGACAACCTAAGTTAGCTGTTACAAGTAAAGTATCAATCACTGCAGAAGAAGTTGCTACTCTAACCTGAAAATAAGGTAATAAAAGTTAGCCAAGCAGGCTAACTTGGTTTTTAGTGCATATTCCCTAAGAACACATGTCAAGCCACAAGTCTTTTCCAATCCTGCAACGTAATTCCACAATCTCCTCCCATTTTCAACTACATCCTGCCCCAAGCAGTCTCAATCATGCTGGAGCTGTGGCTTCTCCAAATTTGTCACGTGTCTCTGCACGAGAATCTATGTTCAAGGGGTTTCAGTGCCCAAGTAGCCTCATAAAAGCACATATTGGTTTTTGTATGATTATAGACATACTGCAGTGGTGACTTCTTTTTTAGGCAATAGGTTGAAACCTCCAGCTCTGCCAGTGTATCAAATGACCTTTAGAAGGCCATGTTTTCCTCTTCTTCTGGAAGAGATTTAATGATTTAGAGATTAAAAGTTCTACAGCTCCATATATATTTCTGGAGATGTCTATTTGTCTAGCACTGATGAATATTATACCTACAATTCTAAAGTACAAAAAGAAGTTCTAATTGTGGCATGCTGATTGACATTTTGTAGTGGAAAGCAGTGTTACACTGAAAGTGTTGATGTTTTAATCACGATTTAAATATTGCACAAAAAATACTCATTTCAGGTAGTGATGTTACAGCCTTACACCAATTAAAACAGTAAATCAATTGAAGCTAAATATATCTTTCCTTTGTATGATAAAGCTGTTGATGGATTTGAAGCTTTAATCAATGGAAAACCCATCACTGGAGACATAAAATATTAGTGTACTTTGCCTTTGATGTAGCTCCTTCAATCTCAATATCTGAAACCACTTAATTAGTAATGAAGATGTGCAACGCTAGTCTGAGTTTCTGTCATGTCTTTTGTTGTTGCCACTTAGCAGTATTTCAATGTAGTCATGTCATTTAAGAGAATATTGGCTAAGTTTTCTGTCTATAGAGATTAAATGACTTATTTTGGAAAAATCTTTCATAGGTTAAAGAAAAGAGTGGTGAATCAAAAGAATAGGTAATATCAAAAAGCTATCAGTCAGAGTGATAAAGCATAGCAAATGGACCAAGATACACCAGTATGTTGACTATTGTGGCTTAATGCCTACCAGAAAATTTACAATTGTCCAGTTACAGACTCATTGCTGAGTCATGTCTTTGTTGGGAAACTTCTTTTTACTAGAACTTATTTGGACCATACATTTGATGCCATTCATCAGGTTTTGCCAGAAATTAAGGAATTATTAAAAGTTTGACATCTCAGATTATAGTTTCATTTTTCCTTACACTTCATCAAAAACAAGTAGTAGCTTCTGTTTTAGCATTTAGTTTTAGTGCCTCTAAACACTAATTAAATTATTGTTGTTTTGGAAAACATAAGCTTTAATGAGACCATTAAAGCTAGTTTCTGATTTTTGTTTTGGGGTTTTTTTAGGATATTTTTGTAATAAGTGTTGGAAAATAATCTCCATGTTCTACAGTTGTGATCAAAATCACCTATGTCACTGAGTTTTCAGAATGGCTGTATCTCCTTTCATATGCCAGCTTCTGTGTCACTATGGCAACAGGACAAAGCATTGAATGAAAACACGCAGGTTTGTTAAAACACAATCTTAAAATAGTATCTTGTTAAGAAGCAAAAGTTCTGTGCCTGGAGGAATGTAGTTACACAAGAGACTTCAGTAAGCTTATGATTGTTTTCCTTTTAATTTCTCCTCTTTTGTTAGAGGATAATTGTTTGTAATCATTCTTGTCATAAAGCAACTAAACCATAAACTTAGGCTTGCTGTGATTGGTAGAAGACCTTGTAACTATCTCTGAGGATGTATTTGCTCCTGTAGGATTTGGAAGTTGACTTTAGTTGGCACATCTCCTATTTTGAGTTATCTGCTCTGTCTGTGCTGCTGTTTCTCCTTTGGTCTGCACATATTGACCTCTGTCTGCAAAATGGGAGGTCATTCCACATCATGTGGTATCTTGGGTCTTTTTTATATCTTGTTTGTATTATTAGACCTATCAAATTGCTTTTTTAATGTTATTGCAAAAGTACACTAAGAAGCGAGGTCTGCAAATTAAAGCTAAAAAAGAAGAAAAAGATACGCAGTTTTACCAGTGAGGTTTGGAACAGTTAGCCAGGGAAAATGAGGAACTCGCCTTCTCTGAAATCCGGTTTGGCTGGCTGTTATAAAGCTTTGCTTTAGACAATAAGTGTAATGTGTTATAGAGGACATCATGCCAAATGACCTCTTGATCCTCTCTAACCTTTTAAGCTATGAATACCCATAATGAATCAGTATGGTTATTCTTTGGGTTACCTAGGAACAAAAATTTGTCTAACTAGTTTGGTATTCCCCACTTTCCTCTAAAGAGTTAAAAAGGACAGAAAACATAGCTCCTTCTCATGGATGTGTCATAGTATGCAGATTAAATATCAACTTCCCTGGAGTGCCATTCATGTTTATTTCTTTTCTCTTTATTTAGTGGATTTTCCATGGATATGTGTATTGCAATACAATCTAGTATTAAACACATACATAGTTGTACAGATAAAGGTAAATTAATTTCACTGTAGCCATGCCTCTGCTTTGACAGTTCTGTTGTGTATTTAAAATGGAAGTTTTATCCTAGAAAGCACTTACGCCTCATCTCTTTGGCCTTACTGTTCGTTCTGCAAACAGCTTGGTTCTCTGTTCTTCTCAGCTAAAAATTTCTGTTGTGCTTGAAGCCTTTCTGGTTTGTCTTCTTATCTAAAAATGCACTGGGGAAAGTGAATGATATTTTAAAGAACATAAAATATAAATGGAAACTGTACCTTGTAGACTTTCTATAATCTCTTTGGGAATAGGCCTTGGGAGTACCTCTATTAAATCTACTGTTGTCATTCTCTGTCCTTACAAAATAATTAATATTCACTATATTGTTATTAAATAAATATTTAAGTGCTTTTTTTTTTCCTCTTCTAGGAAACAAACTGCCAGGCTGTAATTAAGTTAGTTAACAAGGCTTTGTTCTAAATATCTAGATTTCTCAGGTGTACTTACCTCAAAAGTGGGTAGAGAAGCATCCCAACAAAATGAGAGCCGTAATGCATAACTTGTACCATTCATGACGTAATAATGAATATGCTAAAACATAATAAACAGGAACAGTTTTGTTTTGATGAGTATTTCACACCGTGGAAGGCAATGCATTTTGATTAGTTTTCTTAAGCTGAGCATTCTCCAGAAATTAATTTTCTTTTCAGCCACACAGAATATTTTGGGGCTTTTTTCATCCTTTGCCTCATGCAAGTAAAATGTTTCAACACAGTGTCCAATCATTTCTGTTAAATCACAGTTTTTTCCTAACTGTTGTGCTGCTGTATTTCCTAGAAATGTGGCTACAGTGTTTGATACAGATGTTACATTTGAAGCAGTTGGATGTGAACAAACAAGTCACAGCTGAGGCTGGATCTAAGTAGCATCTAAGAGTCATGTAATTGCTATAATAATTAAATATAAACAAATTATTAAACTATTACATTTTTAGGACTGTATTTACAATTTACACACAAATATTTATAGAATCTGTCAGTATTTTATTCTAAGGCATCTGGCCTTCCTGGAAGATTTTGCATTCTGCTGTAGTTGTTGCTGCTGCAGTGATTTTTCTCAAAGGTATTTGAATCTTTTTCACTAAAAAGTAAAAAAGATATAGGTGGCACTTCTAGCACTCTGAAGCACCCGCAAAGCGAATCTATGTATGGCTATGTCACAGAAAAGCTCATTATCACCACTGGAAAACATTAATAAAAGATTAGGTAGGAAAGGAAGGATCAATTCAACCTCTTTTACTTTCACTCACACAAACTCCTTGCCTGAGAAATACACTTAAAACTCAAGAGAATATCTTAGAATATGTGATTCCAGGTTATCATTCTCCCATGTTTTGTGAAGTCCCTGGCACTTTTAGTCATTTTCAGCTCCTTTTGTTTTTTTCTTAGATAAGATAAAATGCTGCAGAGGTGAAATGCAAAGTCTTCACATGACTAATCTGTCCATCCAATGTTGAAATTGATTAAAATAAGTACGATGACAGATAACATTTTCTTTCCAACAGTGATGTCTTTTCTTATTCTTCCTTTTCATCAGTGTTGCTTAGTTTAAATGTATTAGTTTGGGGATTTCTTTCTGATGACTGCAATAATACAGCAACTCCCTCAAGGAAAGGAGAGAGAAAGTGATTCCTATTTATGCAAACCTTTCCTTCCATAGTGGAAACACTTCCACTTCTTCAGGCATTTCATTGTTCCATTTATTAAAACCTTTGTTTTTTATAGCATCTCTGTTCTTAGCAAGGACAGTATGCACTTCTGGTTTTCATATTCTTTTTAATTCTAGTACTTCTCACAAACTGATGGTGGCAGTGATGACTCTAAAAGATTATATCCGTGATTTTTTTTAAAAGACTTAGAATCAGTGCTGCTTGCAGAAGAGTAAATTGGATAAGAACATGAAACCACAAAATTCTTTTTTCAGTTTTTCATATGATACCTGGGATATAGGTAAAGGACAGAGAATTTCACTTTTCGGGCATTAGAAGTAAATGACATATATGTTTGTTAAAACTCTAAAATAATGCTATCTTTTGCTCTTAGTCTAAAAAAAGAATAATGAAGATGTTTGGGTACACTTGTAAAGAAATAATATTTGTCCACTGCCCTGATGATTTTGCTTCTCGTCCTGTAAGCTTGCATGCTTCTGTTTTAACCAGAGTTTGAAACAGCATTTGAAGAGCAGCTGTCCAATTAAATTATTATTTTAATAGATTGCTCAAATTCTGTGGCAGGCTCAGCTCTACACCAAGCAAAGCCAGCTGCTTTACATGGTTTGGAAATTTTTTTTTTTTCAGAGAAAGAATGAATACAGTCAAATTTGGCACAGATGAGTTCCTCTACTTCCTTCTTACCCAAGAGCCAGCTGTTACCTTCTTGTCATGGCTTAATGTTATGCACATCATTATTATCAAACCAGCATGACACACTGAACCATGACCAAGAATGTGTGGCAGTATGTAATACTTCTATTCTGATATTCCAGTCATAAATCTTAATCTTGTGTTTCCATATTGTTGCTCCGTGCTTAATATTTTAATGTCCTTAAAATCAGTCTTTACTCACAGATTTCATAGAATTTTCTTCATTTTCAATGAACATCATACATGATTTGACATCGCTGAAGGGGTTTACTACAGTAAGTAAATCACTTTGGCTGTATTCTAAAGAATGCTTTTTGTATGGAATGCTTATCATTGCAAAACTCCAACATGCAACTTTTCCTCTTGTTTTTTTTCTTTAGGCCAGCTTTTAAGATTTTTCTGTAATTTAATCTATTTCAAGTAAATTTGCCCTAATAACAAGCACAGTCACATCTGAATATTATTTCCCCCTAAATATATCTTTTGGGATCTCATACCTCTCAATGCTCACTCACAGCAGAAATTACTTCCTTCCTTCTGGAAATCTGTAATTTGTAAGTGAAGGCTGCACTTAGGCCAAAGAACATTCAGTGAAAAGGAAAATGCTTTTGCCACTAAAGGATCAGATGTAGGTTACTTAGGGCAGAAGGTTTTGGTTACTGCTGTATTTTGTCAGTGCCAGAAGTAGATTAGAACCTTAGCAAACACAAACTGCAAAATTCCCAACAACCCATTACCAAGTTAAAGTGTGAAACCCAGGAGCATGTTTGACAAACCACTAATGTGAATTCTCTCCCTAGCAGTGATTGCATGGTGAAGCAATTAACTGGCATTAGGCAAATTCTGGTTTAAAGTACTTTGCAGAAAGTACCTTTTTTGTTGTCAAGAAATAAATAGTAATGTTGCTTCCTTTTTCTTCTTCCTTCGTTCCAAATGGAAAACAAAAGCTACTGCCATTGTTTGCTACTATTCTTGTGCTACAGTTCATACGATGCACAAAGGAACTGACAGCGATATTTTTCAAAACAGTAATGAAATTGTAAGATTCATCTAATTGAAGGTGCACTTTTAAAAAAAACTTATATATAAATCCTCTCAATCTACAAAGATTAATATTGTTATGGATATTCAGTGGTTATACCAAAGGCTGTTACAACCAATATATAACAGATTCCTTGTGCCAAAAGGGGAAGATTTACACACTTCATACTTTACAGGTCATGTAGGAAAAGGATACAGAAACAGTCAGGAGAGCCTTGGAAATTTTCCTTCCTCTTTTGAGGAATTATATTACTCATTCTGCATCAGATGATATTTTATGCATGCTAGATCATCATACTATAGAAAATTCTGTCTTTCAAAGAATTATCATGAGAAGAAATAATTTTTTTCCTGCTCCTTTGGTGGACTCATAAGATTTTATTATAATGAAACTTCATTTCTATTCACAGTGGTGTTCATTGGGCTTTTGTGTTGATAAAGCAATAGAATTGGTAAGAAGGCAATTTCCATCTATTTGCTATCAAGTTGAACTTGGGAAAGACTGGGGTTCTGCTACCAAGAAGATATTTGGTATCAAGTTTTTCTAACCTAAATTATCTTTCTACATAAAGTATTTAATGACATCATTCTTTAAGATAATGACAGAATTAGCTTTCCTTGCAGTTTTACACACAATGTTTAAGTTCAGGACATGTGATCTTACATTGATAATAATTTTCACAGTCACACAGTTTAAGGTATTAGAAACAAAGGATCTTACGGTTAGTGTTGTTTTTACATATATGTAATATTTTACTTACCTGTAACTGTTTAAAATACCTTAATACTTAATTTTTTACATTCATTTCTGGTTTGTTGCACATCATAAAGTACTTTTATAACACCTTTGTTTTGATTTCTGCTAAACTCTAATGCACTTCAATGGCACAGTAAAGAAAGCATAATGTAGCAATTCAGCTAAATACCGCAGGAGATGTTTTGGCAGATACAAGAGTGTGATTAACAAGGAACTAATAGATATCTTTATAACATATCAGTGTTTTTAATTGGGTGGTTTTGTAATTCCTACAGTGTGCCTTGAAATGCAAACAGCAGAATAAATACTTTTCTACTGCACTGCTTTTCTTACTGATCGTAGGTCAATTTGTGAATACATAGGTCAGTTTTGTTAGGAGGAAAGGGTTCTCTCTTTTTTTCCTGCTGTTATTCTGTATTTGGATTTTATGCTGATGAAAAACAAACTAATAAATTTTATTTCATACTAGACCAAACACTGAAGCCTAATAGCAAAACCAGACTAACACTTATTTTAATTTAATGGGCTTTTCACAAGTGTTTAATGAACATACTACATCTTCTAAATTAAGGAGCTGCACAGAACAACACTTCGGTGCTTTGTGATCTGAGGAAATGTAGTTGGAGACAGCACAATGGCTGGCACTGAGGGATCACATGGGTGTGGAACATACTCCACACTTGTTTGTCCATCCTTTGAAAATATTCAGAAGGAGGACATTCCACAGTACCAAGGTAATGCCTTATACTGCCCTTGCAAATGAGGAACGCTCCCTAGCAGTTACACGGAAGTCAGAGGTTACTAAGGAAAACTGCAGAACCTTTCATAGAGGTTTTCCTGAGAATTTAAGGAAACATGCTAAGGATGGAGTAGATACACTTGATCTTGTAGAGGACATTGCCAGGAGGGATATCCTGATGTCCTTCTGTTTCTAAGGTGCTCTGAATCCTTGTTGTCAAGATGGAAGAGACTGGCTCTTTTTAGTAAAAACACAAAGGAAGTATCTGTACTTCACTTTGAGAAGAGCTAGGATATGGTTTTCTTAAGAAATAGAAAGACTCCTTTATACAGAAAATGATAAACTCGCTTCCAAATCTGCTGTTCAGTCTTTGCATGGTCAATTGCTCCATTACTAGAGTTACCTTAGAAAGCAAGTGCTGGCAAAAATAGGAAGAAAATTTTTTTTCTTCAGTATGTCTGTCACTCTTGCAGCAATACATCCTACATGGGTGGGTGTGTGTGGAAGATACACATCACGCTAAAACTTGAGTTTTGGTTCAGTGATGTGTGTTCCTTAAGGATCTGTTTCTGAGATCCAGTATACTAGCACTCTAGCTCTAGCAAAAGGCAGTGGAATAAGCAAATAGGGTGTGGTTTATTTCCTTTTTCTTACTAGACTTTTTTTTTCTTCCTCCTACATGTTACATTAAAAAAGCTACACTTACCATGTACTTTAACATGCAAAATACTATGAAATTAAAATTGGGGTTTTTTCCTTAGTAAGAAACCCTATCAATGCCACAGCAGGACCTTCTCCTGAGGTGTCCATGTACATAATTCTTTTGCATTTCCCCAAAACCGCATCCAGCTGAAAGCACAGAATACTTTTGATCCAACAAGTCCAACTGGAAGATACTGCATTTGGGTTGGGGCAATCCCAAGCATGAGTAAAGACTGGGAGAAGAACTCACTGAGAGCAGCCCTGTGAGAAGGACTTGGGGTGCTGGTGGATGAGAGGCTGGACAGGAGCTGTCAGTGTGCACTGACAGCCCAGAAAGCCAGTGGCGTCCTGGGCTGCATCCAAAGCAGCGTGGGCAGCAGGGGAGGAAGGGGATTCTGCCCCTCTGCTCTGCTCTGCTGAGACCCCACCTGCAGTGCTGCATCCAGCGCTGGGGTCCCAGCACAGGCAGGACATGGCCCTGTTGGAGCGAGTCCAGAGGAGGGACACCAGGATGGTTAGAGGGCTAAAGCACCTCCCCTAAGAAGACAGGCTGAGAGAGCTGGGATCGTTCAGTCTGGAGAAGGCTCCAGGAAGAGCTTGTAGCACCTTCCAGTACCTAGAGAGGGATTACAAAAAAGAGGAAGAGTGATGGGCAGATAGCGATAGGGCAAGGGGCAATGTTTTTAAACTACAGAGGAGAGATTTAGATTAGATGAGAGATTTGGATTAGATGTCAGGAAGGCATTCTTCACTGTCAGGGTGGTAAGGCACCGGCAAAGGTTGCCCGACGGCTGGAAGTGTCCAAGGCCACAGGGAAGCGATGGCTGCCCCATCCCGGAGGTGTCCAAGGCCCGGTGGGACAGCGCAGCGCGCTCCCGCGGGAGCTGCCCCTGTCCCCGGGCGAGCGCTGCGCCGCGACGGCCGCTCAGCTCCCTCCCAAGCCCCGCCCGGCGGCGGCCGCGCGGCGGGCG